>CP092867.1:24039039-24069526 GCA_030710605.1 Cordylochernes scorpioides
AGGCTGTCTGTTCACCTCCTTGCTCTTCTTCAGCTGATATCTTTCTAAATCCAAACGTCCCAACCTGGGATCAGTAGTCCTTTCCAAGTCCACCACACACTTGTCTTGTCTCTTGTGAAGGGGGAAGCCAGATGTTAATTAAATGCGTTAAAAACAAAGCATCGTTTGATCTCTGAGAATGCAAAGATTCAGATCTAGTAATAATCCACAACACAAGTTTTGTCAAATTCATACAATAGCCAACAACCTATATATCGTAGTTTTGGGCTATGGCCTTCATCATACAGGGAGGCTACAAATTCATAACATCCTATAAGAGGTGTTACGGGTTAGGGGTCGGTGGAAGGATGGTCTAAACCGTTGGTTTTCGACTGCTACGACCCGGGTTCGATTCCTGCATTGGACACTTTTTTATGATTAAAAAAAAAAAAATGCCCCAATGGCCCCCGATTATTGCAAAAGTCCAACCCCACCAGCGAATGCAAGTAACCAAACGGGGCTCTGGCATATTTGTAAGTGCAAAAGTCGAACTGCTTTTCACATGTGTAGACGTGTGGTGTACATACCGTAAAATCAGTCGCCTTCTTCTACCCACCATGATTATCATGGCCTGTACCACGTGTACTAGGGATAAGCAAAAATAAAAAAGAGGTGTTACGAATTTATCTGAATCTGCCAAAAAGTTGTTTAAGCTGGCGAAGGGAAATTAAAATTTACCGGAGAAAACCTGTTTATAAAAATATATAAAATATTAGACTTTGAAAAAACGATTTTTGCACATACACAAAATTGTCAACTTCAAGAAGAAATTCCTAAAATTGCACAGGATAAAATAATTGCTCTGATATTTATGAAATGACACACTTTGAAAACAATTTAGTTAAAAGTAAGTAGCTCAAAAAACCGTGTGTGAAATGTTAGTTCACATTTTTGGAATTTAAAGTTTTCTTCACGAAATTCACTTTTTATAAATAGCTATGAAGGTTTAAGATATAATCCACATCCTGGACGACGCAACATCGTGTCGATATTCTTTTTCAATCCTCCATCAGAATTTTAGAGACCAACTTTGAACAAGTCTTAACGATGTTATGGACTTTGACTATGATCTTACATAGTTCAATTGACAGTACAGCCTCATTGCTTACATCTTTGATACCAGCCAACTTAGGTCAATCCAAACGATGTTAACCAGTTCCCAAACAAGTAGACTAGTTGCTCAGGCCCCTATATAATTTTTACAAGGCAGTAGGTATAAAGAGGGAGAAAATAGAACTTGGAAGCTATTGTTCTTACACCTCAGAATGATGACGAAACATCGAGGGGCCATCGTGTTGGTCGACGATGAGATTGTGGAGCAGGTGATATGGATGGCTGTGCTGAAGTAAACCTCCTTTTTGTGTCTGGATGCTATATTTATCGCGAACTAAATAACTTAGTCCCTATTTCTGCATCGCGCTTATGGAATTGAAGACTTGGGGCGATGGCGTCGACCTTTCATATTAAATCTTACTTTTCCTTATATATTACTAATAATTGTATATAGTTGCGGAACTACTGGTTTCCTGTGCTGCTCTTTTCCTGTTATTGCACCTTGTACGGAGAATCTGTATAAGACTAACGTCTTAATAAAGGCTTTGTATGTGTGTGTGTGTGTGCTTACATCTTTGATGGTTTTTCTTCGATCTTCCATTATCCAATCCTAACTTTTTCACCTTTTTTCAGGTTTCTTGGAATTAGGTCTACTTGTATATAGATCATTCTTGACACCTCATTTTTAAAACTTGAATATCATTCGTTTCTTAATAAAATGAGCGTTTCACTTTCTATTTAAGAGGGTGGTTAGAATGCTGATGATTGTTGTTTCCTCTGGTCAGGCAGCCACATTTTTTTTATAAAGAGAAATTTGAAGATTGAAATCTAAAATGATTTGTTCTTTCAATCTACCTCATGGCAGCTTATACAGACCAGACCCCAGGTTACCGGACCTCTACAATTCTGAATACATGGCTACTTATAACAAGGCCCGTATTGTTGCCATGTCCTATACGAAAATGTGGTACTTCAGGGTTTACAAACCAACTCAAAGCCAGTTATGACCCATGGTTCTCATGTTGATCAAGAACGTACTAAGCATCCCAAGAATAATCTTTGTATTCCAATTGATCCTTTACCTGAATCATTTCCTGGATGGTACGATCCTTCGCTACGCTATCGTTCTGGATCAAGACAGATTGGGGCGTTGGTCCATAGAGATGGCCATAGACGATTGCTTCCCCATTCTCTTGAGATGGATCCGTATATTACTCAGAATGCATTAGCATACCAGAATCCTCTGGATGTTCAACATTTTGCTGATGTCCCAAAAGTCAACCCGATAGCACCGTTTTACCGCAGTACAGGCTACCAACGGCTCAAAGTACCAAGAGCTCAACAAGTCAATCTAGTTCTTCCTCTGAAAGAAATGGACCGGCTCAAGAAGGAAACACCTCTGGGCTATATCAACTATGCTCAAGGTGGACTTTGGCGTTCTGTCATCCAACATGGCTTTCCTGAACCTGGAGGTCTTCCTCCCATTGCAGCTATTCCTCTTAACTAATCACAGTCGTGCTACTTGATCGCCCAGATAGTATAAATAAAATCCCTTAATTATACTGGCAAGAAAATAGTTGAAAATTGTTCGAGTGAAAATAGTATGTGTTAGGATTTTATAAGTTGTTTTTTTCCTAGATTAGTTTATTTATATTTTGACCAGATGACTGGACGATTTTACATGTATATAAATTGGTTTTTAATGATGTAAATTAGTTAGTCATGAAAGGAAATTAAAAGTGTTGATTTCTTAGAGGTGTTAGTGATTACTCTGCTCGATTGGTAGACTAGGAAAGTATTTGGTTTCCTAACAGGTTATGGGCCCAGCAGCACGCTTCCACTGCGCCGTAGAAAGAATTTAGAGCTGAAGAAAGAAAATTTGAAGTTTATGTTAAGCTAAAGAAGAAACAGCTGAAGTTAAAGCTGAAGGGAAAGCCAAAGAAGAAAAGTTTGTTAGGCTAACTAAGATAGAGAATAGAATTTGATTATAAGAAATTTGAGTGATTTAAAGACTGAACTTTGTGCAACGAAGAAGAAAAGCTTTGAGTTATAATTTTTTGTCAAATTTGCATAACTGGAAATATCGATGGCTGACGAGTTCAGAATACCTAAACTTGATGGTAATAATTATTATTCCTGGGCTATAAGAACTAAATCTATTTTGATCCAGAAGGATATATGGGATGCGATTGAGCCTGGATTTCCTAGGGAAACTACAGAAAAACAGAAGCGGAAAGATAGCTTGGCATTATCCGTCATATTATTAGCAGTTGAAGATTCATTCCTAGATGACATCGGTGATTGTAAACGAGCGATCGATGCATGGCAGATGCTGGAGGATATCCACACAAAGTATGGATTACTGCATATATTGCAGCTACTGAGAGAATTTTTCAATATTGTCAAAAGAAATGACGATGACATGAAGGAATATTTCGCGAGAATAATGGAATGTCATAGAAAATTAGCAAAATGCCACCATGGATTTGGGGATGGCGAATTAGCTTTGATTATGCTATTGGGATTACCAAAGAGTTACGAGCCGCTGATTCTCAGTTTAGAACAGCAAGAAGAGAAGCTATCTACTAGTGTGGTAAAATCCAAGTTACTTTTAGAAGAAAAAAGACAGAAACAGCGTCAAATTCCTCAAGAAGATCCTAATTGCGCTTTTGCGGTAAGAAGAAAAGAGGATACATGCAAATCACCATGTCAAGAGCGAAAAATATTTGAATATGATCAACCAAGGAATTATCATAATACGTGGACGGAAGGGAAAAGGGAAAATTATAACTACCCGAGGCAGATAAGGTGTTTCAGTTGTGGCAGGTTAGGACACATAGCAAGGAATTGCAGATTTGCCAACTCCTCAAGGAGAATTAGCGAAGGTATCTCCAGGCAGATAAGGTGTTTCAGTTGTGGCAGGTTAGGACACATAGCAAGGAATTGCAGGTTTGCCAACTCCTCAAGGAGAATTAGCGAAGGTATCTCTAGGCAGATAGGGTGTTTCAGTTGTGGCAGATTAGGGCACATAGCTAGGAATTGCAGATTTGCCAACTCCTCAAGGAGAATTAGCGAAGGTATGCTGAAACAAGGTACGCTAGACCTGACTCATAAGGTCCTATTTGCGAACAACTTTAAAAACAATAATTCGCAGAATATCTGGTTTCTGGACAGTGGAGCTGCTGAACATATGACGTCGAACAGACTGAAATTGACGAACACAAAAAGTATTTCAACTTCAGTAGAAATGGCTAACAATGAGGAAATAAAAGTATCAGAGATGGGTGATGTAACCATCAAACTCGGTCACGAATATGGAGGTGAAACCTTGTTCTTGGAAAACGTTTTATACGTTCCTGAGTTAGACGGAAATATTTTGTCTGTTGGAAGGATTGAGGAAAGAGGAAACAAAGTATTATTCCAGAATGGCAAGGCCTCTGTTTTTGGAAGTGATGGCGGGTTAATTTTGAAATCTAATAGAAGAGGAAGAATCTATACAGTGGAAGAACTAAAGAAGGAAGATGAAGGGGAATACCAAAATGAAGCTGCGATCCCAAGAGGATATTCAGGGACTAATGGGGAAACAATATCGGTAGAGAAAGATTTGAATAACTTAGAACGAAGAGAGGATGAAGAGCAGGCCTATGAAGACGAAGCACTGAGGAGAGAAGACGAAGGCCAGAATGAAACTATAATCCCAAGAAGAACTTCAAGAAGTGCGGCTAGGCAGAAGGAGTATTGTAGATCAGCCTTCCACCGTGGGATAGTTGAACATAAGAGTCATCAAGATGAAATGCCGTCATCATACGAGGAGGCGCTTAATATGCCCAAAGCACAAAATCGGCTGAGGTCTATGGAATGTGAAATGGCATCACTTCGGGAACACAGAGTATGGGATGTTGACTTGCCGGGTGGTGTTAAACGAAGACCTAACCAGGATCTTGACCACTCTAGGCCTCCGATGAGGGTATGAAAACAACTTTAAAATGGGGGGGCATTGTTAGGATTTTATAAGTTGTTTTTTCCTAGATTAGTTTATTTATATTTTGACCAGATGACTGGACGATTTTACATGTATATAAATTGGTTTTTAATGATGTAAATTAGTTAGTTATGAAAGGAAATTAAAGGTGTTAATTTTCTTAGTGGTGTTAGTGTTTACTCTGCTCGATAGTAGAATAGGAAAGTATTTGGTTTCCTAACAGTATGTGGATCCTTTGAAATTGTCTTGTAAATCTCCTCGTTATGTTTATTAATTCGCGATATATTTTTTTTCTTTTAAATACATACGTCATCTCGCGTCTTATAAGTCAAACCGAAAATGTTTATGTACAATACATTATCAAAGTTCAAATTTATATTTTACTTGACGAATGATACAGGTAACGCTTGGGGCTTTCCAAGTGTAATTTTACAGAGAGGAACGTATATAAAATAATAATTAAATAATACAAAATAGTTTTTATAAAAAAAGATATTATTCAAATGCAATAAAGAAGAAGAAAATAAATATTATAGCTATCGCCAATAAACAATTAGGTTTATATCAGCCCTGGCCAACCTAAATGACGCCACGGGTCGCACGGAATTGTAAACAAGGTCTAAAAACTTTAACTATATATCAAAATTTTAACCTTAAAATGTATTAAAATATTTTATATAAAAAATTATTATAATTATTTCAATATATTTTCTGTTTTTAATATACAGACGAGAAATGAAAGATACAAAAGAAATATAAAGTTAAATGGCGAGCCGCAAATTTTTTTACGGCGGGCCGCATGCGGACCGATGGCCGCGGGTTGGCCAGGCCTGGTTTATATGATTCAAAATAGAAGCGGTGGAAGACAATCATCCTATATTGAGTGAAGAGGTAAAATATTTTATGAAACATAACTACTTGCTAGTTGTTTCATATTAAATCATATTTAAGTTCGAAATTCTTGATGATCTTTCCCCACCATTCTCTTTTATTTTGACATCTGTTCATTTATAAGGTAAAATGAGTATTTTTAGAATATCTTGTTGAAAAATGTGAACACTGGCTAAATATTTCCATGAGGAATTAACAATCGCGTCTTTCAATGCCTTCATTCGTTATATATAGATGGTGCGTTATTACTTTGTATTAATTTATGCCTAACTTGACCTCATTGTTTGCGGAAGAACATTGCTTCATGCAGATATTCAAATATAATTCTACTGTCCTAAAAGCTTATGTCCATAGTTTGTTTAAATACCATTTCTGAGATTCCACCCTTCAGTGTAGCCTATAAAAGCAGAATGATTCAATACAGTATTAGAGCTCTAAAGAAGTGGTCTGGTAGATTAAAAATAGGCGAAATCGCTGGTAGGGTTCACCACTGATGAGCCAAACTCTCCCAATATTTTTTCATCGCAGTAAGGATAGTAGAAGTTTGATTTATTTGTGAAAAGAAACATACGCTTCTTAATGTCTTTATCGTTATATATGTGTGTGCTCTCTCTGTAACTCTCTTGTTAAGAAGAAAATAAACCTTCTTATTTCTGAATTTCGAAAAGATCATTTTTCCATCCTGGTCCATGATTTAATTTTAAATATCCCTATATATCTAGTTGACAGGACGTCAAGATAAAATATCGCAATATTCTCATACATGTGAAAAATAATAGAAAAAAAAAATTTTTTTTTTTCACATGTTAAGTATATTTACGCAAGTTTGGCCTTAAATACCCACCATTTCTTGGTTTCTCAAGAAGCCTCTGAGACCAAAAATCTAAAAAGATTTTTAGATCGCAGTGGTACAGCCTATTCTATGCTGACGAGCGCCAACAGCGCGAAACGCGTTCGTGGATGGCTTTTCTTGATTTATCAATAAATTGGGTTGGCCAAATATCAGGGAACAGGCTAAATAAATGATTAAAGGTCAAAGACTCTTCCAGTAAGATATGTCAAGTAAGAAGTTTCAGAAGATGAGTTTCTTTAATATTAAAAGAAACTCATCTTCTGAAACTTCTTACTTGACATAGGCTAAATAAATGTTTAGTTGTTTTCTCTTCCACCAGATGGCGCTCTGCCATCTGAAAAGCACTTTTGCTCCTGGTCAGGATATGCCTTTTTATTTTAAATTCCCATATATGTAAATATGAAATATTGTTATTAGAGACCCGGTGTAATATAGCAGTATACAGATTGATTTTGTCAAAATCCGTCCAACGGTTGTTTGAACTAGTGAGGTTATAGGGTCACATTACCTACCTTTCACATGATTTATTTAATGTATTTTATGTGAAAATTTCTATTTTTATTTTCCATATATACATATATATGGAAATATAATGAAAGGAGGTAGCAAAGAGGAGGAAAGATCAGGCAGTACAGGATCTGAATTGTTCAATGAGTTCTTTTTTCAAATGGAAAAAGAGAAATACATTTTTCACAACGATTCCAATTGGAATCCATAATTAGAGCCATTTATGAATATTTAACATTTGTAAAAATTAAGATTGTTTTCTAATAATTACATATAGACGATGGGAGAAATTTCAGATAATGAAGATTTCAAATCAATTTTTTGTCTCTCCATATATTTTTACAGATTACCACTTGATAAATTTAAACCTGCAGGATGGTACAACATTTTTATTGAAGACCTAACCTTTAATAAATTCTTTAATTGTAAGAATTAATGAAAAAACCTAATTCTAGCAGTAATCTTTATTATATAATTCGATGAAAAAAAAACCTGTAAATGACAATTTTGGAATACATGGTAGAAACAATCGCAGAATGCCGGTGAGTTTATATAAAGTAGGATAAAGAGGTTTAGACCTCGCCCTGGGCTTCCTCTTCCTCGTCGAACTCGCCTTCTTCCTCGGCCGTGGCCTCCTGGTACTGCTGGTACTCCGACACCAGGTCGTTCATGTTGGGACTCGGCCTCGGTGAACTCCATCTCGTCCATGCCCTCGCCCGTGTACCAGTGGAGGAACGCCTTGCGCCGGAACATGGCCGTGAACTGCTCCGAGATGCGCTTGAAGAGCTCCTGGATGGCCGTGGTGTTGCCGATGAAGGTGGATGACATCTTGAGGCCGCGGGGCGGGATGTCGCACACGGCCGTCTTGACGTTGTTCGGGATCCACTCCACGAAGTAGGAGCTGTTCTTGTTCTGGACGTTCAGCATCTGCTCGTCCACCTCCTTCATGCTCATACGGCCGCGGAAGACGGCTGCTACGGTGAGGTAGCGGCCGTGGCGGGGGTCGCAGGCGGCCATCATGTTCTTGGCGTCGAACATCTGCTGGGTCAGCTCGGGAACGGTCAAGGCGCGGTACTGCTGGGAGCCGCGGGAGGTGAGGGGCGCGAACCCCGGCATGAAGAAGTGGAGGCGCGGGAAGGGCACCATGTTGACGGCCAACTTGCGCAGGTCGGCGTTCAGCTGCCCGGGGAAGCGCAGGCACGTGGTGACGCCCGACATAGTGGCGGAGACCAGGTGGTTGAGATCGCCGTACGTCGGGGTGGTCAGCTTCAACGTGCGGAAACAGATGTCGTAGAGGGCTTCGTTGTCGATGCAGTACGTCTCGTCCGTGTTCTCCACCAGCTGGTGCACGGACAGCGTGGCGTTGTAGGGCTCCACCACCGTGTCAGACACCTGCAACACACCATGGTGAACATAAGCTAGCATCCTCATTGCTGTTACACAAGAGCAATATAACTGCGATGGCTCAGGACCAGCCAGGCTGGGGAGAGAAAGAAGTTTACCTTAGGTGACGGTACGATGGAGAAGGTGTTCATGATGCGGTCCGGGTACTCCTCCCGGATCTTGGAGATGAGCAGCGTGCCCAGCCCCGAGCCCGTGCCGCCGCCCAGCGAGTGGGTGAGCTGGAAGCCCTGCAGACAGTCACACGACTCCGCCTCCTTGCGCACCACGTCCAGCACGGAGTCCACCAGCTCGGCGCCCTCCGTGTAGTGGCCCTTGGCCCAGTTGTTGCCCGCGCCGCTCTGGCCGAAGACGAAATTGTCGGGGCGGAAGAGTTGGCCGAAGGGCCCAGAACGGACAGCATCCATGGTGCCGGGTTCCAGGTCTACCAGGATGGCGCGGGGGACGTACTTGCCGCCTGCCGGATACACCGCTGCTAGCTAAAGTTGCATCCCCGGGAGTTACGCACCTGTGGCCTCATTGTAGTAGACGTTGATCCTCTCAAGCTGTAGGTCCGAGTCGCCGTGGTAGGTGCCGGTGGGGTCGATGCCGTGCTCGTCTGATATGACCTCCCAGAACTGCCGCACACCTTCCTCTAGACAACTGCCTTTACACTTCCATTTATAAAGCCATGAACGCTCTCTTCTATTCGTAATAAAACTCATTTATTAAATTTATCATTTGATCTTTTCTGCGCAGAGCACGCAGATTCAGATTGTTGAAAAAAAAAACACTTAATAATTCTACAAATTCTAACAAAAGTACACCTGTATAACCTAGTTTCGCTGGACTATTTGTAGTAAAATAATTTTAAAAATATATAATTTTCAAAACAAAAATGAATTTAAAAAATATAAGTAATATATACGAAAGTTTAAATAGTATTTGCGAAATATAAACTAGGCTCTTTTTTCTTCAATATACATATTTTCATTGAAAACTCTTAATACTTTAATAGATTTTTGAAATTCATTTATAACTTTCAAGAAATTGCAATAGAATTCTCGGGACAAATATTCTGATCCTTTACAATCCAAAATTTCCATTTATTCGAACAATTTTTTAATATATATATATATGAAAAAACAATAGAAAAAAATAAAAGATAAGTGGGTCAGGTGTTGATATTAAAAGGAGATGCCTTCTTTATTTTTAATATATATATATATATATAATTAAAGTTTTAACATGTTTTCAATTAAAATAATGAAAAAGTCAATTGAAAAAACGTATTATTCACATATAAACACTTAAGTATTATTTTGTATTATTGGTATTTTAGAAAAAAATATTTATATTTTCCAAAAATGTATTTATATTTTTGCAAAAGGTGTTTGTGTTTAGAAAACTATATATTTGCAAACTTTTTTTTTTTAGTTAACTGCAAAGTTTAAATGGATATATCTGTGTAAAATATGTATTGAGAGCATCCTTTTAAAATATTTTCGTTTTATGGTTAATAAATTTGTATTTCTAATGAATATGTAACTATTTCTATGAATATTTTTTTGATAAAAAATGGACAGGGAAAGTGAAAATACCCACTAAAACGCACTTTAAAATCGAAAAAAATTAAAAATCTATATTTTACAGATATTATTTATATATTTTGCAAACACATTATATTTATATTTCACTAAATATATTTTTATTTCTGCAAACTCTGTGTTTATATTTAGGGAAACCGATGGTAATATATTTTTATAATATTAATATATTGAGTGGAAAATTTAGAATTTTAGCGTTTTCAAAATATGAGATTATTAAATTTTTTTTGTAACATATATAATTTTTAAAATTTTTTAAATTCATATACTTTACTGTACTGAATTCCAATGGGTCTGAACTAGCGGTTCACTATATAATATTACTAATATTGGGGATTATATTTAGTTTTTTTTTTTTAAAGTGAAGGGTCTCTTTATCCTCGTTTTTTTTTTAAATCCAGATTTTACTATATTTGTGCGTGTAGGATTTTATATTAAAATTTATTTAATTTTTAATTAAAGATTTATTTATGGATTGTTCTATTTTAAAAACAATTAAAATATATATTCTTTATGAATATATAAATTTCGAAAAAATTTATAAAATATATTTCAGGTCAATTGGAGATCTAAAAATTGCAATGGGAATTTAGAACATCTAAAAATATATTTTTTAATTGAAATATTCCGAAGTATTAGTGTTAACTAAAGAGAAATATCGATATAAGATTAATGTGAACTCTCGGAAGAGAATTAACAAAAATAAATATTCGTTGCGCGTTTTATATACCAAATTTTATACCTATTTATTTATATAATATACACACACGGTTTGTATTTAATATATTTCTAGCGAAAATTGTTGCAAAAATAAATAATTTAAATATATTATAAAGGAATTCATTTAGGCTATATTTCTGTGTACCTATTTAAATGCCACCATATTGTTTACATCTTGTCACAACTTTTAAAAATTCGAAACATATTGAATTGCAATTTTAGCACGTTATTTTGAAATATTTTCAATAAAAGATTTCTCGCTTATTATCTAAATTTTTTTTAAATATAAATTTTAAAAAGTGGATATTGCGTGACCTTGTGCGTTGATATTTGAGAGATTACAAAATTATATTATATATTTTGAAAAGCTCTATTTACTTGATACTTTGAGGACGTACCTTTGCACCAACTTGGTTGCCGCATTGCCCAGCTTGGAAATGAACGATTTCTCTCATTTTGATGTTAAAACTTCCAAGAGCGTTGGTAACAACGGTTTGATATTTATTCTACCAACGTTAGCAAATGTAGTATAATTTGAAAATATCGGCGGTACCAGATATTTAGGTAAAACACACTTAAAAAGTGTTTATGAATGTAGCATTTGATATATATATATTTTGAAATCTTTAAAAACTTATAAAATTCTTTAAAATTAAAATTGAATTAATAGGATTAATTTGATATATTTATATAAAGACTCCTAATTTTCGTAGAATAATTTACTATTTTCTGAATATTGCAATCATCATTTTTAATCAGATAAATAAAAACTTATGTGAGCAATAGTTACCTATAAATTATTTGAAAAAGAAAGAATAAATAAAATTAAAGTAAAAGAAAAGTTAAAAGATGCTCTTTACCTTAATTTTATTTATTTTTTCTTTTTTAAAATTCCATCTATTTATTAAATTAACTTTTAAATCTATTGCCTTTAAAATTAATTTACGGTCAAAAAATGCATAATTATTACTTTGATTTATCTCTTTGAATAATATTTATCCATTAAAATAAAAGATCACGAAGAATCTGGGTGCCGACATATGATTCCAACAGTGGCTACTAGAGAAAGAGTCGATATTGGAATCTAACCGATAATTCTCATTGTCCTTAACATTTTGCCGGTGGAGAGGATATTCATATTGTAAAATCTTTGTTTGCGTAATATAATTAACAAACGTATTATAAGATTCATTTATTCGGGTATTAGATGATTTATTTACTCACAGTTTGTTGTTAGTATTAGATAGCGTAAGTTCTTCTGTTTACATTCTATATCGAACTCAACTGTGTTGCTGAGTGCAATATTAACTATATTACACATATATTAAGAAAGAAAGGCTATCTTACTCGCCATATTAGACGCAAAACTACACGCCATATATAAACAGGAATATTTTCTTTTTTAGATAAACATTTCCTCCTTGGAAAAATATCCATCTACATATTAGACATAGGCCAAGACACATATATGATGTTGATCACATCTTTGATAAATTTGGAGGATTTTTTTCATGACTCCTTAGTAGATATTATGAAATCAAAGCCCGCTCTAAACTGTCGAGGGATAGTATCCAAAAAACTATTGTCTCTCTGACTGGGCGTTATGAATTTGCAAAAGCTGGTATTGAGGCTTTGTCATAAACCTGAGTTTGCTAGCTTTCTGAAACGATCAATGGAATACGCATAAATTTTGAATCTATTTTGGTGGAAAATAGTGTCCTTGCTTTTAAGATTTTATTTTCTGTGCTACAGATATTTTATAAAAGGGTGTAAATAGTTATAATGAATAATTCAGAGAGTGCAATGAAACAAAATATAATTTTATTGAACTTTGAAAAAGGAACATATAGGTTGAAATATGTAACATATGTTCCTGTAAATATTTACAGTACCATAGTTGTAATTTCTCAGTGATGGTGATCGTCGTGATGATGGCCGTGGTGGTGATCATGGTGGTCTTCGTGACTGTGATGGTGATCGTGGTCATGATCGTGATCATGATCGTGGTCGTGGTGGTGGTCGTGCTCGTGACTATGTTCGTGACTGTGTTCGTGATGGTGGTCGTGGTCGTGATCGTGGTGGTGATCATGGTCGTGATCGTGATGGTGGTCATGGTCATGGTCGTGGTGATGATCGTGGTCGTGGTCATGGTGGTGGTCGTGGTGATGATCATGATCGTGGTCGTGGTGATGGTCGTGATCGTGATCATGATGGTGATCGTGATGGTGCTCGTGGTGGTGCTCATGGTGGTGTTCATGGTGGTGTTCGTGGTGATGGTCGTGGTCGTGATCATGTTCGTGATGGTGGTCGTGGTCGTGTTCATGATGGTGATCGTGGTCGTGCTCGTGGTGGTGGTCATGATCATGATCATGGTGATGGTCGTGGTCATGGTCGTGATGATGATCGTGATCGTGATCATGGTGGTGGTCGTGATCGTGGTCGTGGTCATGATCGTGGTGGTGGTCGTGATCATGGCCATGATGATGGTCGTGATCGTGACCGTGATGGTGGTCATGGTCATGGCCGTGATGGTGATCGTGGTCGTGTCCATGATGGTGGTCGTGATCATGGCCATGGTGATGGCCGTGGTCGTGGTGTCCTTCGTGGTGGTGACGACCCTCATGGTGGTGACCACTCTCATGGTGGTGACGACCCTCGTGGTGACTGTTGTGACGACCCTCGTGGTGACTGCGGTGCCGGCTCTCGCTTTGTTCGAGAGCTTCGTGCTTGCTCAGGGGTTCAAGTTTGTCCTCATGTTTGGAGTTGGACTTGGTGGGCAGGGAGTGGGCTGCTAACCCCAGGTAGGCCACGACGCACAGAACCAAGACGCACCTCTGAAACAGCCACATATCCAAAGGTTAAATTTCGTCCCACAATATTTTCAAACAGATAAAAATATCGATTGATTCATTGCAGCATCCACAAATGATATATTGTTACAGCGATGTAAGAGTAAAGTATAAATATCCGAAAACTGCTGGAATGTTGAGAATAAACGAATTTGGACAATAAAGTCCCCCAACAGGCTGTAATACGAATACGTTCTTGTTTTGATATTACAGTCTGTTGAAAGACGTTATTGTCTAAAAACTCGCCAAGCTTATACCTTTCCAATATAGAAAATCGTCGCCGATAACTTTTATCTCTTCTTAAAAACGATATCTGGCGATTCCTCTTATTGTAATTTGGAATAAGTCTTAATATGGAGGAGGGAGTTTACCATTCCTTGAAGTTGGAAACGGATTCTAAAAGCCGATGAATCTACTATTGGCCAAAAAAAAAAAAAAAAAAGTCAACAACATATGTATGCAGGAGACAAGGGGAAACCGCAACATAAATTTTCCCGTTGAAAATCCTCAATTAATGATCCAAATGAACCAAGGCAGAGTTAACATCAGACTATGGATCGATAATATTGGTGGAATCTGGTTAAAGAGGTACACCAGTCTTACGACTAACTACCTGAAATAATCCTAAAGATAGAGGCTGCCTGGCCGGGGGGCATTCATATATAGTTCTTAAAATTTAAGATACTAGTAAATCTAGTAGAATAATTTGGTGAAATCGCAAAGAGGGTGGGTTCACCACTGATGAGTTAAAAGTCCTCTTAATATTTTTACATCGCAGTAAAGATAGTAGAAGTTTGTTTTATGTGTAAAAGAAACATTTGTGCTATTTGTGTTTCATTTACTATTTATAGATGGCACGTTTTGTCTTATAATAAAAACATCCCATATCCCTATTTATAAGTATATAGCCAATACTGGATATAATTCCAATATCGACAGCTCTACCTGCCATTATAGCGGAATATATGCAAAATCCGAAAGGTTGACTCTAGAATCCCTTATATCTAAAGGTGAAAACAGTATTAACAGGAGAATAGAAATTTCGGAACAGTCAAAGATTGAAGAACCAGAGATCATAATCTCTTAGTTAAACTTAATAAACTGAACTTATTATGAAAGAAATTACTTTATATATATGCATGCATGGACAAAACTTATGGAAGTAGAAAGTCTTTGATATCTCCGGTCGTGTTTTTTTTAAGGAGACAAAAACAATTTTGTTTACACTTGGTTATCTCGTGTGTTTTCAATGAAGATTACTGTGTATCAAATATATTTCAAAGTTATTGTCTGAATACCGATATACATGCTAAAAGTACAACCTCATTAAGTTTTATCCATGAGTTTAGTATGGTTAAATACAATAATTGAAGCGCTATGGTAAATTAAATTGGTTATTTCAGTGGGAATATTAACTGACGCATAAAGCCTTGTAAATCTCTTTTCATCTACGGTTAGTAATTGTAAACATTATTCCTATATGATTAGAAAGAAGACAAATAAATCTATCTTAAAATGCAAGTTGAAGATATATGTTCTGTTGAATTGATACTTTTATGCTGAAATGATTACATTTTTTCTCACTCTCACAAATCCAAATTTAGATGCTATTCTATACTGAAATGATTACATTTTTCTCACAAATCCAAATTTAGATGCTATTTTCTATACTGAAATGATTACATTTTTCTCACAAATCCAAATTTAGATGCTATTTTCTATACTGAAATGATTACATTTTTCTCACTCTCACAAATCCAAATTTAGATGCTATTCTATACTGAAATGATTACATTTTTCTCACTCTCACAAATCCAAATTTAGATGCTATTCTATTCTGAAATGATTACATTTTTCTCACTTTACAAATCAAAATTTAGATGCTAAACTTTACAAATGTATGGAGTAACTTACCATTGCTGTTGGTCTGAGAACAACTGAAATTCTGTGGGTTGACTTGAGCTTATATACTCCATTGGTTTTTGGGTCGCTTTTGTTCAGTTAGAGAGTTCAATGGTCTTTTTTATTTTGCTGGCTTTACACCTGGTAGCCTTTCAATACGTATTGTGTTGTATCTTACTTCTTCCTTGAAATTCTTCTTGTAATTTAATAGATAGAAATATAGGAATATAGATATATTTATATTACGATGTACTAGCGCGCAATCTGTTATGAAAATTAGAAACTATTTTAGACACGTAAGATTCTTTTTGAAATTAAACAATTTCTACTGCCCTTACTGCAATGGAAAAATTAAAGGAAGGGCCTGGCTCATCAGTGGTGAACCCTCCCAACGGTTTCGCCGTTTAATCTACCATACCGCTGTTATATTGCATTTTTATATCTTCCATTATAGTGATACTGTTGCTAGATTATTGGAATGGGTATTTTAGATGAACTATGGGCATAAGACTTGAGGACAGTAGAATTTCATACAATTATAAATATATAATATATATTTGCATATGTAAATTGCATTGTTCGGATATTTCACTTTGCCATTCTTTATTTTACAAAATTTGACTCTTAATAAAATATTTTAACGTGTATACTGAAAGAGGCATCTCTCACTTTAATTTTGCATCAGAATGATGGGCACTGTGCATTACCCTAATAAACACTTTACTAGTGATGATAAAGGATGAGCCACAACACTAGTGGCATAGGAATTTACACAAAGCAATAACGCGCCATCTATACATATAAAATAAAAAGATTTAAAAGTGCGAATGTTTCCTTCATACATAAAACGAACTTCTACTGTCCTTACTGCGATGAAAAAATATATTGGGAGGGCTTGGCTCATCAGTGGTGAACCCTCCCAGCGGTTTCGCCAATTTAATCCACCAGACCGCTTCTCAGAGCTCTAATACTGTATCGGATCATTCTGCTTTTATATGCTACACCGAAGGATGGAAGCGGTCTGGTGGATTAAATTGGCGAAACCGCTGGGAGGGTTCACCACTGATGAGCCAAGCCCTCCCAATATATTTTTTGATCGCAGTAAGGACAGTAGAAGTTCGTTTTATGTATAAAGGAAACATTCGCGCTTTTAAATCCTTTTATTTTATAGGAATTTACGCAAATTTTATCTTAAATTATTTCACGCTTCTTACAAAAAAATCTTTTTACACTCATGAACAAAACTTGAGGAAATTGTACCTTTTAGTATGTATATCGAGATTTAGACAATAAATCTGAAAGATATTTGATACACAGTGACCTTTATTGAAGATAACCAAGAACAAAATTGCTTCTGTCTTCTTAAAAAATACAGATTATCATCGACCTCAAAGACTTTCAACTTCCTTAAGTTTTGTTCATGAGTGCACTTATTAGAGTAACTAATAAACATGAGAATCCGAAAAATAGAGGCTGCCTGGCCGAATTCATAATTCTTGAAGATAGAGGCAGAATAATATTAACGCCTTGCCGAATGTTTTCATTTTTGTTCGCTCCTAACGAGGACAAAAGATTTTTGTCGAAACGTCGAGGTAATAAAAAGATTTACTGGCCGAAGTATCTTTATTTTCAAGAAATAAGAATCCGATTTCAATAACTCTTCAAAAGAATTACTTCAGGATGGAAACTCACGAACCCCCAAAATTTTTAACGTCTGACGTTTCAATTGTCAAGATGGAAAGCTTCAAGCAAAGTTTGTCACCTTGAAAAAGGCGCGACAGTGGATTTCACAATCAAACTTTCAGAGACTTGATGAGTCTATATCTCCATCATGAATTGACAACAATATAACCTACAATATTCTATATATCTTCTATAGAAGAGAGAGTGAGTAGGTGTTAGTTCTACGCCAGGACAGTTGTTCTCATGCCCATCAATGGTCGCAGCCTTGCAGAAAATTGACATGGACCCAGAGCAGCAGCTTTACACACCCAAGATAGTGGACATTGCTGCTGCTGTGATAGAGATGTATGGAGACATCTGAAACTCTTCATTGGACACGGCAACAATAACAACAACAGAAGAGGGAGTATTCGAAAAACAGTAATATATGAATATCTACCTCGTGTCTTAAAACACGAAACAAGACACGAAGGATCAATCTCTTTGCTTAACTGGAAATCGGCTCAAAATCAATTGTTTTTACTTCCACATGAGCACAAATTGTGTGGGTGGAGGCCATTCTTCGTATATTTGTTATTATATATAATACAATATAATACGGCTTGTGATTGTAAAACGTCATTTGAAAATTATCCCGCATGTGTTTCTTTTCAACAAAAAATCGAAATTTATTTTAAGGAGGAATAACAATTATTTCTAACCTTAAGGATGAAGCATGAAAGGATGAATTGTGAAGAGTAATGATAAACGGAAAAATAAAGTGTTCATCCTAGTGGACATGGCATCTGCCCGGTAAACGGAGCACTGTGGGTTCGATTCCCATCCATGGACACTTTTATTTTTCCGTTTATCATTACTCTTCACAATTCATCCTTTCATACCTCATCCCTAAGGTTAGAGATAATCGTTATTTCTCCTTAAAATAAATTTTGATTTTTTGTTGAAAAGAAACTCATGCAGGATGGTTTTCAAATGACGTTTTATAAAATTTGTTATTATATTCAGATGACATAAAGATACATTAAAATAAAGGCATATTTTTGATCAATATACAGGGTCCATTATAAAAGTAATGAGCATAATGTTATTGTGACGCGACGATAGATAGCAGCACGGTAAAACTGTGGGAAATGTGCTGGAGGGATATGCCCTTTCAATCCATCCGGTCGTCAGTTGAGTTCGAGCAGTGTGAGGGGAGATACATGCCTCCGCTTGAAGTGTGTTTTCAACTTTTGTAACATAGCGCGATGGAGCGTTCGCTTGAACAACGATACGCCATAAAATTTTGCGTGAGGCTTGGAAAAAATGCAACCGAAACATTCCAGATGCTGCAAAAAGCCTTCAAGGACAATTGCATTTCAAGATCACAGTCTGGGAAGTGGCACAAGGCGTTCAAGGAGGGCCGGGAGGAGGTCGCCGACGAACCCCGTTCAGGACGCCCAACAACGGCCAGAACTGACGAGAACGTGGATCGTGTGCTCGAAGTTTTGCGTACCGACCGTCGATTAAGCATCCAGCAAATTGCTGACACATTACACATGTCCACATTTGTGGTACATGGGATAGTGACCGAGGATCTGCAAATGCGTAAGGTCTGTGCGAAGCTTGTGCCGAAAGTGTTGACGCAAGACCAGAAAGAACTTAGAGTTTTGCGCTGTCAAGAATTGTTGGATTTGATTCAAAATGAACCGAACTTTCTGAACTATGTAGTAACCGGAGACGAATCCTGGATGTTTGAATACGACCCAGAGTCGAAAAGGCAGAGCTGTGCATGGCACACAAAATCATCCCCACGCCCCAAGAAAGCGCGAATGAGCAAGTCGCGCATCAAAACGATGATCATTGTCTTCTTTGACATCCGAGGAATAGTCCATTGTGAATTTGTTCCGCAGGGACAAACTGTAAACTCAGCCTTTTACCTGGAGGTGCTCAGGAGATTGAAACGCCGGATCGCAAGCGTGAGGACTGACATTAAAGGCACGGTCAAGCTCCACCATGACAATGCCACCAGCCACACAGCCTTCATCATTACCAACTTCCTGGCCCGGAGCAACACCCCGGTGATCCCTCACCCCCCTTACAGTCCCTACTTAGTTCCATATGACTTCTTTTTGTTTCTGCGATTCAAGAGAGAGATGAAAGGAAAACATTGGGAAACCGTGGAAAACATCCAAAACCATGTTACAACGTTCTTGAGAAGCAATCCTGTCGAGGAGTTTCAGGGTGCCTTTCAGACGTGGCAAACGCGTCTCCGCAAGTGTATTGATGCAGGAGGAATGTATTTTGAAGAATATTGAACATTCGCACAAATTACGATCAATAAATGTATTTTGCCAGTAAATGCTCATTACTTTCATAATGGACCCTGTATTTATTAAAAAATAATTTCAATATTTTGACGAGGCCGTTCGCTTATCTTCTTTTAGAAAATCAAATTCCTTGTAAGCTAATTGTAAAGAATGATTAGCTTACAAGGAATTTGATTTTATAGAAGAAGATAGTCAACCGGCCTCGTCGAAATATCGAATTTTGTTTTTAATAAATATATTTGATCCAAAATATGCCTTTATTTTAATGTATCAAAAATAGATTGCTCGATATTCAACAAAGATATACATATTCACATACACAATATCACATTTGTACTATTTTTCATATATATATTCGTGGAAAAAAGATAAGGAAGCGGACGTCTGTTTTTTTTTTTTTGAAGGAGACAGAGGCAATTTTGTCCACACTTGGTTATCTCGTAGACTTCAATAAAGGTTTCTGTGTATCAAATATCTTTCAGAGTTATTGTCCCGATATATATACTAAAAGGTACAACTTCCTAAGTTTTGTCCATGAGTGTATATACACTGCGTGACATTGAAAATGGAACACCAAGAAATAGTGGCCAGAAAGTGATGAAACTCGGCAGACAGAGAGAGACAGGGACGAACAATAAGTGATCTTTATTTCAAAATGATAGTCATAATACAGAGCGAGAACGGCGTCGGCTTAGTAGCAAGTAGGACCACCGCGGATGGCGATGCACGCAGCAACACGTCTAGGTAGAGAGTCAATCAGAGTACGGATGGCGTCCTGAGGGATGGCTCTCCATTCCCTCTCAACCATTTGCCACAGTTCGTCTTCTGAACGCGGCTGTGGCAAGGCATGCAAACGGCGTCCAATGATGTCCCAGACGTGCTCGATTGGTGAGAGATCAGGAGAGTACGGTGGCCAGGGAAGCATCTGTACATTTTACCGAGCTTGTTGGCTAATGCGAGCAGTGTGCGGTCGGGCGTTATCCTGCTGATAAAGGGCATTGGGTACCCCCTGAAGGTAGGGGAGTGTCACCGGTCGCAGCACATCATCAACGTATCGTTGGGCCATCATAGTGCCCTGAATACGAAGTAAAGGTGACCTGGAATCATACGCGATTGCGCCCCAAACCATGATTCCACGTTGTCGCACGGTGGGGCGTTCCACAATTGCTGCCGGATTGGACCTTTCTCCACGTCGACGCCACACGCGTACACGGCGACTATCACTGGACAAGCAGAAACGCGACTCATCTGAGAACACGACCCTGTGCCATTCCGTCATCCACGTCGATCTAGCCCGGCACCATTCCAAACGTTGGCGCCTATTCGGTGGGGTCAATGGCAGTCTTCTTAGCGGACGGCATGAGTGCAAGCCATTAGCAACCAATCGACGGGAAATGGTTCTGGTCGAGATGGAATGATCTAGGGTGTCTTGCACATGTTGCAGGATGGCGGTACAAGTGGCTTGTGGGGCCGCCACTGCTTGTCGAAGGATACGCCGATCCACACGTGCTGACGTCACTCTGGTGCACCGACATTCCTATAAATTGCCACATTTCCTTGTTCCAACCATCTTCTCCACAGTCGGTGCACCGTGGACGCACCAAGGTGTGTATCAGCTGCGATTTGACGTATGGACCAACCTGCCCTTTTCAGTCCGATCACCATGCCCCTCGTAAAAGCATCTGTCTGCTTGAACTGCCTCCGTTCACGATGACCTGGCATTCTCTGTTATTACACGTGTCTTTTGACACAAGAACAAAATTTCTACAATGATTTTTCTTGAAGAAATAACGACACGAATACTGTCCTTTCTGCAAGTTCCTTCCCTTATATCTTACTCCATGTGCGCACGAGAGCTGCGCA
Organism: Cordylochernes scorpioides; assembly: GCA_030710605.1. NCBI lineage: Eukaryota > Metazoa > Arthropoda > Arachnida > Pseudoscorpiones > Chernetidae > Cordylochernes > Cordylochernes scorpioides. The sequence continues at coordinate 24,060,678 of CP092867.1, forward strand.
TTTTACATCATTTGCATAACTCGGTTAGGCGCGTCTACCCTGAAATTTGCATAATTTTCTGGCCACTATTTCTTGGTGTTCCATTTTCAATGTCACGCAGTGTATATTTGATTATCTCGTGTGTCTTCAATAAAGGTCATTGTAATATCTTTCAGAGTTATTGTTCGAATCCCAATATACATGCTGAAAGGTACAACTTCTTTAAGTTTTGTCCATGAATGTATTTTAAATATAACCATTATTTTTTATGTCAGATGTTTTTACAATGACATTCAACATTGTGCAAATAAGACTTGCTCCTATATAGAGGATCTCATATATAAAATCATGAAAAATCTGTCATATTTCAAAATTCCTTGCGTAACTAAGCGGCAGACAAGAGAACTAGTTCTGTAAACAAGAATTATTTTGCAATCATTTTTATTAATAATAATTAATTTTTTATTATAATCAATATCTAATGTGAAAATTATATAAGTTTGAGACAAAATAATTTGATAATTTAAATAGTTATTTGAATATTAATATGATTTTATTTATTTATTTCAATTTGAAGCGCTATGTCCCCCTAGGAACACTTGCGCTGTCATACATGTATGCCTTTACATTTGTGTATACATATATATGCAATAATTTTAGGCCGTGAATAGAATAGTCTTATGATATTAACAATGAGAAAGAGAGAGAGAGAGAAAAAAAAATGAGAAAAAAAGAATTGTGTACAAAAGAAAGAGGTGTCTGGCAATATGTACAATCAGCATAATATAAATATGATAAATGTACATTAACACAAATTCAATATTTTGTTTTAAAGAGATTATACACATATGAGAGAATTATGTTCTAACTAAATTGATATTAGTATACAAATATATTAGAATTTATCCGTCGCAATTGCGACAGGTAATTTTCTAGTAATTGATAAAACATCGATGAAAAGTTATGAAAAAAGGCATTTCCTTATCGTGCAGCTGAAAGTTTCTGATGGCTTGCGCCATCTATCCGAATAAATATCAACTATTCTCGTTGATTTTTAATTATTCCAGAATTGGCCAAATACCCATTCTTGATTAATTATGAAAGCTAACCACGGACGCGTTTCGGGCTGTTGGCCCTCAACAGCATGGTGCAAGCTGTACCTCAACGATCAAAAAACTGGTAATTGTAGGTCAGATTTGTAGATATCTCTTCAAACTTATCATCTCAATTAAATCTTTGTATAGGCCATGTTCGTCATAGAGAGAATAGAGGTTTGTAACTACTTATCTCCTGGAGAATTACACCACATGTCTATCTTCACATTTAAAATCATTTCGACTTTGTACTTGAAGTTACCAGAACATTGTTTTAGTTACTTGAACTCACTCTTGTGAGGTTGGGCTTGCGCAAGAATCGAGAAATATTAAAACAAATTTTGTGTTTCTAAGATACGTATCATGTTTTAAATGACTATTAAAGAAAATGTACCTAAATCGGTCTAATAAAGACAAAGAATTAAAATATATTCAAAAAAAAAAAAAAAAACGCTCTCTATTTCTCATTTTGTGAATAAAAACAAATAAAATGTTTGGTTCAACATTTTAATCTGACAAGAGAATAGTAAATATAGGTAGAATTTGATTATACGTATTGATGTTGGATGGTAAGTATGATTACGTCCAAAAGACCTACCTTGATTGGCTATCTTATTTGAAGACATGAGGCTTGTACTAGTCTATATAAAGCTGAGCCAACGTTACAGATACAACGGGCAGTGGGCGTTTCTTGCGCTCCAGGGGCCTGGGTTATCCTTATTTCTCTCTCTCTTACAGATACAGATATTGCTGCTATTGTGCCGCCTTGGTCAATTCCTTGTGTCGTTCCAAAATGTATACTTTAAAACCTGTGGTCAGATGTTTCAGCAGCTCTGATCAATTCCTTGAGCCTTGACAACATGCGTGTTATAAAACTTAGAAACAAGATCTTGCAGCAGTAAGGGGTTCCTGAAATCAATTCTTTGAGTTTTCGCAACGTGCATGTTATAAAACTTAGAGGCAAAATCTTGCAGCAGTAATGGGTTCCTGAAATCAATTCTTTGAGCTTTCGCAACGTGCGTGTTATAAAACTTAGAGGCAAAATCTTGCAGCAGTAATGGGTTCCTGAAATCATTTCTTTGAGCTTTTGCAACGTGCGTGTTATAAAACTTAGAGGCAAAATCTTGCAGCAGTGATGCGGTCCTAATCAATTCCTTGAGTCTTCGCAACGTGCAGCGTCTGAAGTTAGCGGCCAGATCTTGCAGCCAGGTGCCGCCCTGGACAATTCCTTGAGCCTTCGCAACGTGCATGTTATAAAATCTAGAGGTAAGATTTTGCAGCAGTGATACGGCCTTGATAAATTCCTTGAGCCTTCGTAACGTGCGTTCTCTAAAACCTAGTGGCAAGACCTTGCAGCAGTGATACGGCCATGATCAATTCCTTGAGCTTTCGCAACGTGCGTGTTCTAAAACCTAGAGGCGAGATCTTGCATCAATGATGCGGCCTGGTCAATTCCTTGAGCCTTCGAAACGTGCGTTCTCTAAAACCTAGAGGCAAGACCTTGCAGCAGTGATACGGCCTTGATAAATTCCTTGAGCCTTCGTAACGTGCGTTCTCTAAAACCTAGTGGCAAGACCTTGCAGCAGTGATACGGCCATGATCAATTCCTTGAGCTTTCGCAACGTGCGTGTTCTAAAACCTAGAGGCGAGATCTTGCATCAATGATGCGGCCTGGTCAATTCCTTGAGCCTTCGAAACGTGCAGCGTTTAAAGTTAGCGGCCAGATTTTGCAACCATGGTGCCGCCTTGGACAATTCCTTGAGTCTTCGCAACGTGCAGCGTCTGAAGTTAGCGGCCAGATCTTGCAACCATGGTGCCGCCTTGGACAATTCCTTGAGTCTTCGCAACGTGCAGCGTCTGAAGTTAGCGGTCAGATTTTGCAACCATGGTGCCGCCTTGGACAATTCCTTGAGTCTTCGCAACGTGCAGCGTCTGAAGTTAGCGGCCAGATCTTGCAACCATGGTGCCGCCTTGGACAATTCCTTGAGTCTTCGCAACGTGCAGCGTCTGAAGTTAGCGGCCAGATTTTGCAACCATGGTGCCGCCTTGGACAATTCCTTGAGTCTTCGCAACGTGCAGCATCTGAAGTTAGCGGTCAGATCTTGCAACCATGGTGCCGCCTTGGACAATTCCTTGAGTCTTCGCAACGTGATGCGTCTGAAGTTAGCGGCCAGATCTTGCAGCCAGGTGCCGCCCTGGACAATTCCTTGAGCCTTCGTAACGTGCGTGTTATAAAACCTAGAGGCGAGATCTTGAAGCAATGATGCGGCCCTGATCAATTCCTTGAGCTTTCGCATCGTGCGTGTTCTAAAACCTAGAGGCGAGATCTTGCATCAATGATGCGGTCCTGGTCAATTCCTTGAGCCTTCGAAACGTGCAGTCTTTTGAAACAACGATCAGAATTTCCGACATTGCACCGATCATAAAACCTCGAGCCTTCTCAAAGCTTAGCTCAATATCAGTGTTAATTCTTTATATTCAGATAAATTTTGAGCCTTCTTCATTTTGGCTTGAGATTCGATCTTTTTCTTCATCCAATACATTATAAAATTATGGTTTCAAGCTTATTAACACTGTCTAGTAACTATTTGGGAAAGATTCTGCCTACATTTAGACCAATGATTGCGACCAATTGTTGCTAGTTTCGTTCTAACAATAAACCTTTCTCAAAAAATTATTTAATTTTTATAATTCTAGAATATCCTGCCTTCTAGACATCTTATTCAATTTGCTAACAGCTATCTATAAAAGAAGACATAACTCTCCTAATGAGGCTTCACTTCTCAATTAATAGCCTTCCACGGCACTAGACAATTTCAACTTTCTTGTTTGGAATACAGTAATTATAAACTTAAGAAATCTTCCACCCAGTAATGTCAGACTGCTCACCTCAGAATTAATTTGAACTTCAAGAAAATATCTTGAATTTTACTTCAGTCCCCCATATATTCAACTTCTACCATCATCTGATTCCACTAGCGTAGAGAAACACATCTGGCTTAATGAACTTATGAAATACAAGGCATTAATGATTGACGATTCGAGTGCTAGAGGCACAATTTGAGAATCAATATAGAATAAAAAAAAAGAGGTAACGATACCTGACAAATTGTATATTGACACTGGTATTCACGTTATTTAAATGATGCTCCCCTATTCAGCAAGTTACAACAATTTTGATGTAATGGACCTTTCTATAGCTTCCTATGATCTCTTCTCTTACACAAGGTCCATGAAATGTTTGTATTTCAGACCATAGCACCATTATATTATTACATTAATTGCCACACAATATCCTTAAAAGTACATATATATAAAAGACAATAAAAAACAGTCGGTGGCCTGCGGTATAAAACGTCAGTTTCCGACAGCCATAAACCTGAATCGATTCCCGCATTGGACACTTTTTTGGTGAAGAATCTGTTTACATATTATTCATTATGAAAAAAAAAAAGCATCTCTTTATCGCGCAACTGAGAGTTGCTGATGGCTTGCGCCATCTATCGGAATAAATATCAACTATTCTCGTTGATTTTTAATTATTCCAGAATTGGCCAAATACACATTCTTGCTTAATCAAGAAAAGCTAACCACGGACGCGTTTCGGGCTGTTGGACCTCATCAGCGTACTATTTTTCCATATTATTCATTGTGAATAACATAAACTAGGTTGCTATTTTTGAGTGGTACCTAATAAAGTTATTTACTTGTTCCAAAATCACTTTATTAGGTACCTCTCAAAATAAGCAACCTAGTTTATGATATTTACAACAATGAATAATATATGTGAAGGTTATTCACATATTAAAACAAAGTGTCTCTAATACAGGATTCGATCCCGTTTCATGGCTGTCGGGAATCGAGGGTTTTAACCACTCGTCCACCGACTCTTTTAATAAAGTTATTTTGGGACAGGAACATATATATATAAATCTTTAGAAATTAGAAAAAGGTAATTTGAAGCATACATAAGAATAATAGATAAAACCCCTTATTAGAAATCCCATTTCTCACCTTTTGTCTACTATAAAGAAATGAACATAAACCATTATGAAATCCTAAATATATAGTAAGAGGAACAGTCAGCAATTTCTAGGTTCAAGACTGAACATCTCAAGTTCCGTAAGTTTACAGAGAACATTAGAACACAATCCCAACATGTACTAAGTTATAAAACGACAGTGTCAGTCCTCAACATCTTTTATTGTATGCTAGTCACAAAACAGGATCTTTCGGGCAATCCAGAAACAAAAATTCAAGATTCTGGGAAACCAACCTAATGGAGTTGGGCTGATATTCATCATAAAATATTTTTGGAATAAGTAACAACAATGAAACAAATAATTTTTAAAACTGCAATATATGTACACATTGCAATTTTATTCTTTTTAAAATAACACAACAGTTTGATGCTGCGGACATGGGTCAAAATGGATATTATGGAAGGTAGACGCAAAGTTCAAACATCTGTGGATACAGATTTTGCGTGAAGTATGTAAATAGGATGTACTGAAGAAAGACACTGACACAATATTTTGGTTCAAAGACAGCATTTTATTTTGATCAAATTCTTATACAGAAGGTACAAGGGTTTCCTGAATGGACTGCCGCTGATATAGCTGTAAGGTTGCTTTCAGGAAGCAGCTTCTCTTGTGGGAGATGGCAAAGCAAAGTCTTCTTCAGGAGAATAGAAAATATTTCAGAACAATATGATAAATATCTCAGCTGAATACTTATTCAAAAACACGCAATATACTCCGGTAAATATACCATCGTATTTAAGTACGTGCTATAGTATTATAAAGTAATGGTACGTATATTATAGTATTATGAAACAATGGTATTTCTGAATTTTTACTGGGATGGTACTATAAGTGTCGTGGGGCAAACATGTATACACTGAAATATAAAAATTATATTTTATAACACAATATAATGCGGCTTATAATTGCATGAGTAGAGTACTCGTAGAACTCGTAAAATTTTACCGCAAATATTTATTTTGAAGGAAAAATAGTAATTTATTTTAAGGAGAAATAACAACTATTTTTATCCTTAGGAATGGGACACTTTATTTTTCCGTTTATCATTACTCTTCACAATTGATCCTTTCATACTTCATCCCTAAGGATAGAAATAGTCGTTATTTCTCCTTAAAATAAAATACAATTTTTCGTTCAAAATAAACATTTGCAGTAAAATTGTCAAACGTCGTTCAAAAATGATATTAATGGGACATTTATGCAAATATAGATTTGTTTCAAGATTATGCTGTCAATACTACATTGAGAAAGATATCGGGAAGGCCTAGCTTATTAGTGGTGAATTCTCCATGCGGCTTCTCTGGTTGAATCTAAAAGACCTCTCTAGTATTGTATTGGGTCGTTGTTCTTATAATTTCGGAAATTTAGAAGAATTATTGATAAAAATAGACATTTATATCGAAAGATATAAAAGAAAAACGTTATTAAGGTGTTTCTTTCTTAGTAGGCCAATTATTCAGATATTTATTCATCTTCTACAGGCATATCCATAATGGCAAATCCATATATCTTCTTCATTTTCTTAACTTTATGGATAAACTTATGTAGAAACACAATAAATATGTCCAAACCCCCCTTGCCATACCAATAAAGAAACAATATTAACGTTTTTAGAACGAAATTTGGCAATTATATCGCAAATGTTTCTTTTGAAACGAAAAATCGAAATTTATTTTAAGGAGAAATAACGATTATTTCTAACTTTAAGGATGAAGTATGAAAGGATGAATTGTATAATACAAAATAATGCGGTTTATATACTTCATCCCTAAGGTTAGAAATAATCGTTATTTCTCCTTAAAATAAATTTCGAATTTTCGTTCAAAAGAAACATTTGCGGTATAATTGCCAAACTTCGTTCTACAATCATAAGCCGCATTATATTGTATGTATTATAAATTAACGTCTTTATTTATATTATTTAAATTTTTATAGCAATTTTAATTCTTTTTTAAATATGTATTTAAAAAAAATATTTGAAGAAACTATGGACATACGCTTCTCTCGGATTTATCAGATTTTTTTTTTCAGAAATTAATTTCATTATACTAAGAACTGGAGGAAGTAGTTTTGATGAAAATTTCTTAATCTGTTTTTATTCTTGTACATACAGATAATTGATGCCTTGAAGTAAATTCAGTTACTTGTCCAGAATGAATTCTGTGGAGTAATAATTAAATTTGACCAGAATTTTTCTGATGGAAATACGAATCACAATTTATAAAATATAAATGAGAAAATAAATAGCGCTGGATCTCTAAATGAATGTGATTTTTTAAAATTTTCTGAATAATAAAATACTTTTGATTGTAATGCACTATTGTTGACGAGGAACGGAATAAGATCTTAAAGAACATTATCCAATCTACGTGAACCCAGTTCAGCTAATCAGAATAATGTCCGAGGAAAAATATATAGCGATAGAGTTGTTTAACTTTCATAAAGCGTTAGAGAACAAGATAATCTCTAAGAACTAAAATTACAAAACAATTTCTTTCCATAGTTAATTTGTATATTTATATTGAATACTTTGATTTCCTTTTCATTTTCCCTTCTCTCCTTTGGTTATGTTTTTTCCCCCTTTCTCCATGAAAATGATGTATGGCGAGTCCTTACAGGACGGAAATGTCCTAATAAAGCAGTTGTTGTTGTTGAATTTTTTGAATATCTTCAATTCTATTTTGAATCAGTTCTTTCATTTTCTTCTATTTTATTCATTGAAGGTTCGATCTTTTGCTCATTAATAGGTTTTTGAGGTCTTTCAAGTTAATTTTTCTGATTAAAAATTCTCACAATATTATGTTGATTTATATCTATACAAAAAACCATTTCAAGTCTTTTATATGCTACCGATATATGTATACACAGTATATAATGTACACTGATGGGCAAGATTTGCTCCCGAATAACGTAATATCTAACTAAAACAATATCCTTTGCAGAAGTAAGACATCGTTTGTTCTCTTTTTTTTTTTTTTTGCTTATCCCTAGTACACGTGGTACAGGCCATGATAATCATGGTGGGTAGTTAGCGACTGCTTTTTACTGTAAGCGCACCACATGTCTACACATGTGAAAAGCAGTTCGACTTTGCACTTACAAATGCCAGAGCCCCGTTGGTTACTTGCACTCGCTGGTGGGGTTGGACTTTTGCAAGAATCGGGGGCCATTGGAGCATTTTTTTTTTTAACAGAAAAAAGTGTCCAATGCGGGAATCGACCCCGGGTCCTAGTGGTCGAAAACCAAACGGTTTAACCAGCCTTCCACCGATTTAAATGATTTAAATGATCTAACTCTTTCACCTCAGCCACTTTGTCTATATAAATTTTATGAACTCTGTAGAATAATACATGTAAATTTGTAAATATTCAATTCTAAGTTCTAATTTGTTTTCTGTATTTTGTTTCCACTGTAATAGGCGCAAATATTTCAATATCGCGCCTGGTTGATTAATAAAAAAAAAACTAAAACAATATCTGATTAAGACAGGGTTTAATTAAGACAATATTCGATATCACATACAAGATCTGATTAAGATTTAAAAAATGATTTAGACAAGATCTGATTAAGACAGAGAGTCTTATTAAGACATGATCGAAATTAGAGAATATCTGTTTTAAAATACTTGTGCAATCTCTTTATGTTTTTAGAAGCCCTAACAGTTCATGCAATATACCTCATATTGTTGATATTTGATCAGCTGTTTTAAAGTGCTATATGGAAATCACTTTGT
>CP092867.1:24679207-24780775 GCA_030710605.1 Cordylochernes scorpioides
TTTCATAAAAGAAAAAGAATTGATCACTCATCAGATAGTTGCTTGTGGTTTTAGAAAAATCTTATATAATAATTTAAACTTATTCCACCCACACGCGTTTCTCCTAGATAATACTTTTACAAGTATTTAACTAAAGAGTTACAACTTCCCTTCATAGATGGCGCTCTAAGAGACGATGGCCTATTTAACGACTAGGATAACTGTATATAGATGTTTATTACTGAAATCCTGGTTGGTAGAGATTAATGATTGTAAATATATGCCGTTACAATATTTGTAAAGTTCAATTGTTGTGACCCGTTTATTGATATTTTTCTATCCCCCTCCTCCTTTGATGCCTTCTTCTACTGAGGGTGGGCCACATGGTCTCTTCATATCTCCCTCCTTCAGTGCCTTCCTCTACTGAGGGTGGGCCACATGGTCTCTTCATATCTCCCTCCTTCAGTGCCTCCTCTACTTGGGGTGGGCCACATGGTCTCTTCATATCTCCCTCCTTCAGTGCCTTCCTCTACTGAGGGTGGGCCACATGGTCTCTTCATATCTCCCTCCTTCAGTGCCTTCCTCTACTGAGGGTGGGCCACATGGTCTCTTCATATCTCCCTCCTTCAGTGCCTTCCTCTACTTGGGGTGGGCCACATGGTCTCTTCATATCTCCCTCCTTCAGTGCCTTCCTCTACTTGGGGTGGGCCACATGGTCTCTTCATATCTCCCTCCTTCAATGCCTTCCTCTACTGAAGGTGGGCTACATGGTCTCTCCATATCTCCCTCCTTCAATGCCTTCCTCTATTAAGGGTGGGATACATGGTCTCTCCATATCTCCCTCCTTCAATGCCTTTCGCTACTGAGGGTGGGCTACATGGTCTCTCCATATCTGCCTCCTTCAATGCCTTCCTACACTGAGGGTGGGCCACATGGTCTCTTCATATCTCCCTCCTTCAGTGCCTTCCTCTACTGAGGGTGGGCCACATGGTCTCTCCATATCTCCCTTCTACAGTGCCTTCCTCTACTGAGGGTGGGCCACAAGGTCTCTCCATATCTCCCTCCTTCAATGCCTTCCTCTACTGAAGGTGGGCTACATGGTCTCTCCATATCTCCCTCCTTCAATGCCTTCCTCTATTAAGGGTGGGATACATGGTCTCTCCATATCTCCCTCCTTCAATGCCTTTCGCTACTGAGGGTGGGCTACATGGTCTCTCCATATCTCCCTCCTTCAATGCCTTCCTCTATTAAGGGTGGGATACATGGTCTCTCCATATCTCCCTCCTTCAATGCCTTTCGTTACTGAGGGTGGGCTACATGGTCTCTCCATATCTCCCTCCTTCAATGCCTTCCTCTATTAAGGCTGGGATACATGGTCTCTCCATATCTCCCTCCTTCAATGCCTTCGCTACTGAGGGTGGGCTACATGGTCTCTCCATACTTCCCGGTCTTCCGCCATCCTCTTTACACACGTAAGTGTGTCGTCTAATATATTGTTTTAAAGATGTAATGTGAATGAAAGACGACAATGATGTTGACTTGTTCCCGGCTACTGTAGGAATTTAACCACGAATGTCTCTGTAGCCACTCTTCTAAAAAGTCCTGAACATCCCCCCACCAGTAGTAAAGTTAAGAGAAACTGCCAAAGAGAAACAATTTCCATTTTTATTTTTTAATTTTTCATTTCAATATTAAGCGAAATGTCCCCCTATGGGCACTAGCGTTGACATCCATGTATGTTTCTATAGTTGTCTATATACATATTTACAATAATTTTAATTTGTGAAGAATAGTCATAAGATATTAATAAGAAGAAAAGAGAGAGAGAGAAAAAAAAGAAGTTCCATAGGGATGGCAATTCTCAGATGGTTCTGATCAGTTTACAGGGTAGAAGTGCGGCAACTTACGTTAAAAGCGTCATGTTTCGAAGGACTGGGTACAACACCCACACGCTACATAACCTAACTAATATTTAACTATTACACTGTGTGTGCCCTCTATTTCAAATACACAAATAGTTATCCTCTTTAATATCTCACTTCTTGGAAATACATATAAATTATAACTCATATTGTATGACGAAACATTCAGGTTGTTTTACAAAGAATAATGGCGGTGAGACTGATAGATGGGTTACAAATTAATATAGTAGCATTTAAACCGGCTGTAAATTACCTACACTGATAAAAATATTAGAGAAGGTCTTGGAATAATATTATGATTGGGCAAAGCTTTTAAATGATGTTTTGAGGTAATAAAATTTATTATTAAAACATATTCAACTGAATGTGCCAGAATTTTAGATTTAGTAGTTTTCTACCTCTCTTCCTACTTTTTCAGACAAATGGTTTGAATGCGCATATGAAATATCTTCACTTCATTTACATATATATCTCCCTCTAGAAAGACACCTATATCCATAAGGAGAAGGATACAGGACGCGTGGCATATTTCAAGCCACCTATAAATACGACCTTGAAAAATCTACACCCAGGTTTTATTTATTTAAGCTTATTTTTTCATTATTCAAAGTACACGCGGTACAAGCCAAGATGGTGGGTAGAAGTTGACAACTGCTTTTACTATAAGTTCACCACATGTCTACAGATGTGAAAAGCGGTTAGACTTTTGCACTTACAAGTACGAGAATGCCAGAGAGCCTCGTTGGTTATTTGCAGTCGCTGTGGAGTGGACTTTTACAAGAATTGGGGGCTATTGAAGCGTTTTTTTTTTTAATTAGAAAAAAAAAACTTGAGAAAACAACTATAGCAATTCGTTTCATTATTCAGATAAACTGAAAGAGCTTTAAGACTTTTATTCAATATCCTAAAACGATAAAATCTGTATAGGGCCGTGAGAAGAAAATTTAAGACCTCGTTCAGTTTTACCGAAATAAGGAGAAACGAAATTACACAAGTTAATTTTTAGTGTTTGAAATGTCCTAATTTACAATCGAATCATGATAGACTTTGGCCAGGCCACACATAAGTATTGAAATACCTTGAAAACCAACTATCTACATGTCTTTAAATTACTATACAATTGAACATAAAATATCATCACTTCGTCACTTTCTTGTGGTGCATATGTCACTTGTCATTCATATGGAGGATTTACAATTTAAAAAAAAACATTATTATATCCACACTCATGGACAAAACCTAAAGAAGTAGAATTATTATAATGTCGCCTGGCATCTTTTTTTTTTTTTTTTTTAAAGAGAGAGAGACAATTTTGTTCAAATTTGGTTATCTCATGTGCCTTCAATAAATGTCATTGTGTATCAAATATCTTTCAGAGTTATTGTCTGAATCCTGATATACTTGATAAAAGGTACACCTTCTTACACACATATTTTATAAAAAAAGTAAAACCTGGCTGCACACTTAATAGCCTAAACGATATTTTTTAAAGTGAAAATAGCTATAGGTATCGGTTTTATCGAACAGTTTCAAACATTTGGAAATAAATGTTAATTCAAATATTTTCCTTCCAAACAGAATCTTGATCTTTTTGTGTTAGAAAAAAATTGTTATTGATAAATATTATTTTCAGAATACTTAAAGAAAATAGGTATTGAGTTAAATAGGTTAACATGTGTAGTTCTTTCTCTCGCGTTTTTCAAATAATTAAAATATCAAATCTTTCTCAAGGCCTAATATAAAATACTATTCTGTCTTTTGATTGAAATAATTGTGACTATATATAAAATTTAGAGATTGTTTGAATACATAGCATATGAAATTGGTGGAATGACTAAAATAAGGGGAAATTTTAGATGCCAATTGAAAAGAAAAATAACACAACGTTCAGATAAATATATTTTATTAAAATTTATATAAGAATAAATACACAAATATTTATATTTAACATCTGAATTAAATAAATATTTACAGGTTGATTGGTTCAAGTACTCAATGATGGTCATGGTGATCATCGTGGCCATGGTGGTGATCGTGATGATCTTCGTGACTGTGGTGGTGATCATGGTGGTCTTCGTGACTGTGATGGTGATCGTGGTCATGATCGTGGTCGTGGTGATGGTCGTGCTCGTGACTATGCTCGTGGCTGTGTTCGTGATGGTGGTCGTGGTCGTGATCGTGGTGGTGATCATGGTCGTGATCGTGATGATGATCGTGGTCATGGTCGTGGTGATGATCGTGATCGTGGTCATGGTGGTGATCGTGGTGATGGTCATGATCGTGGTCATGATGGTGGTCATGGTCATGTTCGTGATGATGATCATGGTGGTGCTCGTGGTGGTGCTTATGGTGGTGTTCGTGATGATGTTCATGGTCATGATCATGTTCGTGATGATGGTCATGGTCGTGTTCATGATGATGATTGTGGTCATGCTCATGGTGGTGGTCATGATCGTGCTCATGATGATGGTCGTGATCATGATCGTGGTGGTGATCGTGGTCATGGTCATGGTGGTGATCATGGTCGTGGTCGTGATCATGATCATGATGGTGGTCGTGATCGTGCCCATGATGATGGTCATGATCGTGACCGTGATGATGATCATGGTCGTGTCCATGATGGTGGTCGTGATCATGCCCATGATGGTGGTCGTGGTCGTGGCCGTGATGATGGCCGTGGTGCCCTTCGTGGTGGTGACGACCCTCGTGGTGGTGACCACTCTCGTGGTGGTGACGACCCTCGTGGTGACTGCGGTGCCGGCTCTCGCTTTGTTCGAGAGCCTCGTGCTTGCTCAGGGATTCGTGATTGTCCTCATGTTTGGACTTGGCGGGCAGGGAGTGGGCCGCTAACCCCAGGCAGGCCACGACACACAGGACCAGGACACACCTCTGCAACAGGCACATCTTTTAGCATGCCCATGCATAAGACAATTGACAATTGAAAAGTATTTATTGACCTTAGTCAACTTTTACAGGATTAAAAAGGACATATATACAGATAAAAATATATACAATTCAGCCAGGGAGTCTTCCCCAGCGGGCGAGGGTCCTGTGCCAGGCGATGACGGGGTCCTCGGCGCTGCCAAGAAGGCCAACCTGGATGAAGTGCCGGTAGAACTCGAGACTTGGCCGACGAGAGGATGGAGATGTCCGTCTTGCTCGAGGCCGGTCCCGAATACCCACGCCTGGAGGTCAGGGGTCTGCCTATGATGTTGAAGGCTTCTAGGATGAGGGGGTCTGATGGTTCTGCACCCCCAGTATCGGTGGCCCAGGGAGCCATCGCTGGAGCCGCAGGCAGGGCATGAGGGACCGGCAGATGCTGGGTGGTCAGGATGAGGCAGGGCATGGAGGGCCAGCCGCAGGGCGACGTCGGCGTTGTGCCCCGAGAGGGCGCCGCGTCAGAGGGAGGTCCAATCCACCCTGGGAGGCACGTCAACGGTGGGCGTCCATCTTGCTAGGAGCCGGTGGATGGGCAGGGCCGCAAGGCGCGGGCGATCCAGGGCGCGACGGGCCGAGCGGGTGGTGATGTGGGCGAGAGGCTTTGTCGTTCCGCGCAGGACAACGGCCTCGGCCAGGCTGGGAACCCGGTAGCTCGCCTGGATGTTCTCCGCCACGATCCTCCGGCAGAAGGCGGCGAGGGCAGCAGCGTCGGCGAGGGCGGAGCGCGTTGGGTGGGGTATTACGATGGTATGGTGGTCGTCGTCCCCCAGGTCCCGGACTCGTGCGCCGACCCAGCGCGAGGGAGCCAGGAGATTCGGTGGGCGGAGGAACCGGAAGCCGCCGATGATAGGGAGGTCCAGCAGCTGGGTCGTGGGTGCCGCCCGATGGTCGAGGGACAGGACGCCGGAGGTCTCCTCCCATAGTTTCAGCAGCCGGAGGCGCCGGGGGCTGGAGTGTGGTGCCGTCCGGTGGAGGTCTGAGCCAGGCCTCGCTAGTCACCAGCCAGGAGAAGCCGTTTCTCCCCCTCGAAGCGCGACCTGGACACCTTTTCATTATCTAGAAGTGTATTATATCTCATGGTAGCAAATATAATTCTTCAGTCTGTTATAAATTTTAAAATTGGAAAGAAATTTATTGACTACATTTGCAATTTGATATGTCTATTTGAGCATGTAATGTTTTAAAATATTTCATCTATTTTGTGGAATCTCACTACCTATTTATAATGAACCATTATAAAAATCAATTTTGGCAGTTGGAAACTACTGACGACCTATGCTGATATGAACATTCTCTTTATGACAGCATAGTATATTCTAGAATTATTGAGAAGTTTTAAATTAAATCTGAAACTACAAACCTAGACGTTTGTAGGTTCACAAAAGTGGTTAATATGTTGATCAATCATTAAACGTAAATTTTGCCTAATTTGCAGTAATTATAAGTGTTTCTAATAATTTGAGCATATTTTTAATAGTAATGCAACACTTTAAAACAATTCATTATATTTATGAAGAAAAATCTACCTATACTTCTTTCAGAATTGGTGTTAATATTTTTAGTAATTTTAAATTAAATAGAATTCAGTTTTTTTTATGATTTTTTATTTCTCTCTCTCATTTCTATTCTAATACTTTCCATAGATGATCTTACCGCCATTTGATATTGAATACAATGAAATTATAGACAAATATAAAGGATTAATAGCATTTATTGATATTATTCTAATAAGTATAGATGGATAAACCTTTCTAAAATGGTATCAATATAATGTTTAAATTATTATGAATATTTTCGTAATGAGAATATATATAGATAATCCCGAAATTATTTTACTAAATTATTTTACCAATGTTAATAGGAATTTTAAAGTTTGATATTAGTGGTTGTTATGTGAAGTTTATAGAAAAAATATCGTTTTTCGTGATTAATAATACTATATTGATAAAGTTATTTTGTTTATTCTCGAATTGAAAATATTTCAAGAAACCTGATGGTACCAAATTCAGAGCAGTAACTTACCATTGCTGTTGACTATCCAGTAGGTAAAAGTCAACTGAAGTTCTAAAGGTGATCTTAGCTTATATAGTCCACAATCTATGTGGGTCGCTTTTGTCTAGATGAATAGTTGAATGGACTTATTTTTATTGTCTTTTAGAAAGAATTTATCTTGAACAATGATAGACACCTTCAACTGATACATTATATGTTGAAGATGTCCATATCAATCAATTGGTTTTCATTTATTTGAAAAGAAAATTAAGCAAATATTTGTCGCCTTGCTAAAGGTTGCTCAGAATAAAATATGCAACTTAGGTATATGTTATATATTGTCTCCTTGAAAATACAAACTTCAGGCTGTCGACGCAGCAGTATATTTAAGGCACAAGCACAAACTAAAATTTATAAAATGCAAGTGAATCAATAAGGGAAGTATACAGAGTAGAACAAAATATATATATAAACATTAATAATCTGTTAATAGAATAAATACTTCGCTACATAACTTCTTCCCTAACTCCGCCTTTGCCGGTCCCAAGCCTGGGTGAAAAAGGAGGAGGGGGGAGCAGTAACAAGCTCGCTAAAAAACCTTGGCTCAGCTGGCCCGGTGGATAGTACCCTGTAAGGGCTCCTAATCCAGGGATACAGGTTGAGCAGCGTTTGTACTTCATGTTAGGAGCAGCTGCACATGGTGTCTGTTCCTCATGTCAGAGGCGGCCATTTCTTTTGGAGCTGAGTCGGCCTCCCACTGAGTAGTGCTCCCAGTCTTAATGATAAAGGCAGGACGTATGCAACTTCACCCAGTGTGGAGATAAGAAAGAGAAGAATTCTTCTATATGGTGGTTGTGACTCACAGTTTGTAATTCTTGTTTTACTGACAAAAATCTGTCGTACTTCTGCCAGGATTCCCTCGGAGTCTTGAAACTTCATCTTTAGTATTTTAAAGTCTTATTTCTTGCGGTGTGAAGAACGGCTTTGTCGTTGTATCGTCTAAAGGGACATCCACATCTTGGAGGAAAAGCTTGGGAATAGATATTTCGCTACAATTATTATTTAATGTAATCAAGGTCTTAAAATAAAATGGAATATATAACTAAACAACATGCTTTCTAAAAAAATAAAAATGCAAAAAATTATAATCTATTATATTTTCTTTTTTATCCCCTATTTTCCTAGTTTTAAATAATTGGATAATATTTTTTTTTCCTTTTTTGAAAGTTTTATCTTAATAAAGACGATATTATGCATTTTTTATATTGGAAAACAGTTGGAAGATTCTTATAACTTTATTCAGAATTATAAAGAGTTTCTCAGTGTGCGATGACGTTTTAGACATTTAATTTTATTTGTTTAAGCTGAACATCAATAAGGTATATTTAATCAACACACTGGGTACTTGAACATTCAACCCAAGTTAATAATTGCTCTCTAGTGAATGTAGAAATTTCGAAAGCATTTCTTACTACCAAACCTTCTCTCTACAGAGTTCTTACATATTAATAAAATCAAGTAAAATAGAGTGTCATCACAAAATTTGTGATTTATTATTTTAAATACAGCTATTCACAAATTTTCGTTTGTGGCAAGATACTATTACTTTAACTTCCAATTACCCAGGAGACCAATTAATATTGATTTTATCCACCTTATCGAGCATTTTTCAAGAGACCCGGAAAATTTTTCAAATTATCGAGAGATTCAAATTTACGAGTTTCAAATTATCGAAATATCTATTATTTTGTGCATATGTTATATTCAAATGATATATATGTAGAAATAAATTATTGTTAATTTTCATTTTGATGTATTATATACATTTGATTATTGATAAATTATATTTTAGGTATCCAAACAGCCTTTTTGTATAAACACAGCAACGTTTGAACGGGTGGAGCAGATAATCAAACATAAAGTTATCTTGCCAAGTATAGATTCATTAGGGATTGGATGTTTTCTAGAATTGTTTCAACAAATGTTCGTTAGACAAACCTTTACTCGCGGTAAAAATCCGGGCGGAGCCGTGTACATTCGCTAGTTTATATATATAGATATAGTATTCCTTCTCTTATAATTTAATTACCTGCCCCACACGCGTCCTCTCTCCTAGAAACCTTGAATATATTTTATTATAAGTATATCTATCAATTATTTTTATCTATTCATATCTATTTATTCATATATTTATTATTATATAATCTTTTTAATTCATATTTATATTTATTCTTTATATAACCTTATATATTCTTATATAAAAATTGAAATATAGTAGTTTCAATCTCAATCTCTCTCCTAGATAATACTGTTACAATTGTTTAATATAAACAGTTACAACTTCCCTTAGTAGATGAGGCTCTAAGAGACGGTGGCCTATATAACAGCTAGAAATACTGTATAGAGGTTTTATTACTGTAATCCTGGTTGGTAGAGATTTATGAGTGTAAATATGCCGTTACAATTATTGGAAAGTTTAATTGTTGTAATTCGTTTATTGATATTTCTATCCCCCTCCTCCTTTAATGCCTTCTTCTACTGAGGGTGGGCCACATTGTCTCTCCATATCTCCCTCCTTCAGAGCCTTTCTCTACTGAGGGTGGGCCACATGATCTCTCCATATCTCCCTCCTTCAATGCCTTCCTCTACTGAGGGTGGGCCACATGATCTCTCCATATCTCCTTACTTCAGTGCCTTCTTCTACTGAGTGTGGGTCACATGGTTTCTCCATATTTACCGGTCCTCCCCTTATCTCCTCGTAGGTGTGTCGTCTAGTCCATTGTTATAAAGATGTAATGTGAATAAAGACGACAATGATGTTGATTTATTCCCGGCTACTGTTGGAATTTAACCACTAATGTCTCTGTCGCCACTCTTCTATGAAGTCTTGAACATCCCCCCGCCAGTAGTAAGGTTGAGAGAAACTGTCAAAGGAAAAGGACTTCCATTTTCATTTATTTCTTTTTTATTTCAATTTAAAGCGCTATGTTCCCTTAGGGATACTTGAGCTGACATACATGTATTATATGTTTTTTTAGTTGTCTATATACATATTTACAATAATTTTAGGTCTGGAAGAATAGTCATAGGATATTAACAATGAGGAGAGAGAGGAAAATGAAGTACCATGGAGATGGAAATTCTCAGTTGGTTCTGGACGGTCTACAGGGTAGAAGTGCACCTGGGCTGGTCATCTACGGTAAGAAGCGGCATGTTGCGAAGGAGACTGGGTGCAACATGCGATATAATCAAACTAAACTATAATTTTATTACAATGTGCCCTTTCATTTTAATTACAACTAGTTATCCTCTTTAATATCTCACTTCTTGAAAATACATATAAATGTTAACTCATGTTTCATGATAAAACTTTCAGGTTGTTTTACAAAGGAATATTGGCAGTGAGACTAATAGATGAGTAACAATTTAATATGTAGCATTTAGACCGGCTGTAAATTTCCTACACTGAAATGAATATTACAAAAAGTCTTAGAATAATATTATAAGGAATGACAAATTATGAAATAATTCTTATTTTTTGAGGTACCTATATATATAAATATAATTTAAATTTTTGAACTGAATGCCAGATTTTTATTTAGCAGTCTCCTACTCTCTTCCTATTTTTCAGACAAATGGTTTGAATGTGTATATATAATATCATTATCTCATTGACTTATATATCTCCCTCTACAAAGACACCTATATCCATAAGGAGAAGGATACAGGACGTGTGGCATATTTCAAGTCACCCATAAACCACGACCTTGAAAATCTACACCCAGGTTTATTAATTCAAATTTGTTTTTTTTTAATTAATCAAGTACACGCGGTACAAGCCATGATGGTGGGTAGAAGTTGACGACTGCTTTTACTATAAGTGCACCACGTGTCTATACACGTAAAAAGCGCAGTTCGACATTTGCACATACAAGTATGCCGAGTGCCTCGTTTGGTTATTTGTAGTCGCTGCGGAGTTTGACTTTTACAAGAATTGGGGGCTATTGTAGCATTTTTTTTAATTAGAAAAAAGTGCCCAATCCGCGCGCGCGATTTGATTCCGGATCGTTAAATGTACTCTCTTGTATGTTAAAGCATAACATAAACTACTCATTATATTTAAAACTTGAGAAAACAACTATCGCAATTCGTTTCGTTATTTCAATAAAACTGAGAGAGATTTCAAGACTTTTTCAATATCCTAAAACGATCAAATCTCTATTAGGGCCGTGAGAAGAAAATTTAAGACCTCGCCCAGTTATACCGAAATAAGGAGAAACGAAATTACACAAGTTAATTTTTAGTGTTTCAAATGACCCAATTTACATTCGAATCATGATAGACTATGGCCAGACCACACGTAGATATTAAAATACCTTGAAATCCAACTATCTACATGTCTTTAAATTACTATATAATTGAACATCAAATATCATCACTTCGTCACTTTCTTGTGGAGCATATGTCACTTGTCATTCATATAGAATATTTAAAATCTAAAACACCATTATTTTATATACACTCATGGACAAAACCTAATAACGTGGAATCATTTTCGCGGCACATATATGTCATAATATATGCTCTTCCAGGAATAATAAAGTAAATCTACAGTCGACCAGAGAGAGAGAGACGTAGAGAGAGAACGCAGCTAAAGTACGGTCATTTGGGACACCAACGACCACATTCCAGGGGACTGACCACATTCCATTCTTGGAACCCTGCAGGGCTATTTTTGGATAGTCCGGGGGTGGTGCGCGACACAGAAGACAGCCGTCCAGCGGTGGCAGCCGCTGGCGCGCTCTCTCTCTCTGATGGCTTCCAAATTCCTCTACCAATTTGTGGCGTGATTATTTCCCTCTCCCCACATTATCACTATATTGTCACATTGAAAGTCGACAGAATCATATCACAGAAGAGTCGACAGGATCATATCTCATAAAGAGTCGACAGGATCATATCTCAGAAGAGTCGACAGGATCATATCACTAAATTGCCACACTGAGAGTCGACAGGATCATATCACAGAAGAGTCGACAGGATTCTACGAGAGGCTACCAGAACTTCAACTCATTACATATATATATATATTTTAAGAGACAGAGGCAATTTTGTTCAAACTTGGTTATCTCGTGTGACTTCAATAAAGGTCATTGTGTATCAAATATCTTTCAGAGTTATTGTATGAATCCCGATATACTTGATAAAGGTACACCCTCTTACAAACATCTTTATATTTACGTTTTAAAAAATAAAGTAAAAAATGGCTGCACACTAAATAGCACAAACGATTTTTTTTCAAAGGTAATTTAGCTATAGTTATCGGTTTTATCGAACAGTTTCAAGCATTTGGAAATAAATATTCATTCAAATATTTTCCTTCCAAACCGAATCTTGATCTTTTTCGTGTTAGAAAAATATTGTTATTGAAAATATTATTTTCAGAATATACTTGAAGAACTTAGGTATTGAGTTAAATGGGTTAACAATTTGTAGTTCTCTCTCTCTCGTTTTTCAAAAAATTAAAATTTCAAATTTTTCTCAAGGCCTAAAATAAAATACTATTCTGTCTCTTTTGATTGAAATAATTGTGACTATATATGAACTTTAGAGATTGTTTGAATACACACACACATAGCATATGATATTGATGTGATGAATAAAATTAGGTGCAATTTTAGATGTCAATTGAAAATAAAAATAACAACGTTCAGACAAATATATTTTATTAAATTTATATAAGAATAAATACACAAATATTTATATATAACATCTGAATTAAATAAATATTTACAGGTTGATTGGTTTCAATAACTCAATGATGGTCATGGTGATCATCGTGGCCATGGTGGTGATCGTGATGATCTTCGTGACTGTGATGGTGATCATGGTGGTCTTCGTGACTGTGATGGTGATCGTGGTCATGATCGTGATCGTGGTCGTGGTGGTGGTCGTGCTCGTGACTATGTTCGTGACTGTGTTCGTGATGGTGGTCGTGGTCGTGATCGTGGTGATGATCATGGTCGTGATCATGATGGTGATCGTGGTCATGGTCGTGGTGATGATCGTGATCGTGGTCATGGTGGTGATCGTGGTGATGGTCATGATCGTGGTCGTGGTGGTGATCATGGTCATGTTCGTGATGATGATCATGGTGGTGCTCGTGGTGGTGTTCATGGTGGTGTTCGTGATGATGTTCATGGTCATGATCATGTTCGTGATGATGGTCATGGTCGTGTTCATGATGATGATCGTGGTCATGGTCATGGTGGTGGTCATGATCGTGCTCGTGATGATGGTCGTGATCATGATCGTGGTGATGGTCGTGGTCATGGTCATGGTGGTGATCATGGTCGTGGTCGTGATCATGATCGTGATGGTGGTCGTGATCGTGCCCATGATGATGGTCATGATCGTGACCGTGATGATGATCATGGTCGTGTCCATGATGGTGCTCGTGATCATGCCCATGATGGTGGTCGTGGTCGTGGCCATGATGATGGCCGTGGTCGTGGTGCCCTTCGTGGTGGTGACGTCCCTCGTGGTGGTGACGACCCTCGTGGTGGTGACGTCCCTCGTGGTGGTGACGACCCTCGTGGTGGTGACCACTCTCGTGGTGGTGACGACCCTCATGGTGACTGTGGTGCCGGCTCTCGCTGAGGTGGAGAGCCTCGTGCTTGCTCAGGGAGTCGTGGTTGTCCTCATGTTTGGACTTGGCGGGCAGGGAGTGGGGCCGCTAACCCCAGGCAGGCCACGACACACAGGACCAGGACACACCTCTGCAACAACCACATCTTTTAGCATGCCCATCCATAAGATACAATAGACATCATTAGAAGTGTATTATATCATGGCAGCAAATATAATTCTTCAATCTGTTATAGTTTTTATAATTGGAAATAAATTCATTGACTGCATTCGCAATATAAAATGTTTTTTTTTAAAGCATTTAATGCTTTTAAATATTTCATCTATTTCGCGTAATCTCACTACATATTTATAATAGGAAATTAAAAAATCAATCTGTAAATTTGGAAACTACTGATAACCTATGTTGATATGAATATAGTTTTGACGGTATGAATATTTTTTAGAAATATCGAGAAATAAAATTAAATTTTAAATTACAAACTAAACCTTTATAGATTCAAATAGTGGTTCAAGGTTGATCAATTATTAAACGTAAATTTTGTCTAATTTGTAGCAATATCAGTATTTAATCAGTATTAAGTTTCAAATAATCTGAGGATATTTTAAATAGTAATTTAACTTTATTTTTTAAAAACAATTTATTAAATATTTGAAGTCAAATCTACCTATATTTCTCTACAGGATCAGTGTTAAATTGTTTATTAATTTTAATTAAATAGAATTCAGTTTTATTAAGCTTTTTCATTTTTCTCCCTTTCTCTCTCTCTCATTTCTATTTTAATACTTTCCATAGATAGTCTTACTTTCATTAGACATACATTGAATATCAATAAGATTATAGACAAATATTTAAAGGATTGATATTATTGTTATAATAAATGGTTTATTGACCAACAAGCTTGCAAGACGTACAGTGGCTCACCTGAAGCACGCGACCTGCTGTGTGCTTTCATAACAAAATACCTCCTAAAAGATGGACGATTGGTCCATTGAAATATTGGATTAATAAATAATCTTATTACAATCCAAAATAAGCCTTATTTAACATATATATAAAATGGATTGCTCTATATTTAGAATAATATTATTGTGTATTGAAATTATTATAACAATATATTAATAGATATATAAAGAAACTTTTCTAAAATAATATAATTATAATGTGTTTGAATCCTAATGGATATTCTCATAACGAAAATAAATTTAGATAATCCCGAAATTATTTACTATATTATTTTACCAATATAGTGAAGTTTATAGAAAAATATCGTTTTTCGTTATTAGTTTTACTATATAGATAAATTACTTTTGTTTATTTTCGAATTGAAAATATTTCAAGAAACCTGATAGCAATAAATTCAGAGCAGTAACTTACCATTGCTGTTGACTATCCAGTAGGTAAATGTCAACTGAAGTTCTTAAGGCCGAGCTCAGCTTATATAGTCCTCTATCTATGTGGGTCGCTTTTGTCTAGTTGGATAGTTGAATGGACTTTTTATTTCGTCTTTTAGACAGAATCTTTAACAATGATAGACATTCAACCGATATGTTATATTGAAAATATCCATATCATCCAATTAGTTTTTTTTATTTTCATCATAATTCTTCTTTAAACTTTTTGTCGCCTTTTTAAAGGTTGATATCTGATCAGAATAAAAGATGAGACTCATATATGTTATCTATCATAAAATGTATTTAAAGTCTTGACATCTAAAATGTATATATAACCAATGGACCATCTGAGACGTCAATCTCTATAGGCACAAAGGTCATATATAATAAATTAGAATGTATTGAAAACCTTTCAAAAATGTCTCAAAAAGTTATAAGAATCTTTTATATACTTTAATCATCTACACTAAGAGTTATTACAATAAATATTGAGTAGACCTTTTTAAAATACCCAAATGTTGTCTCTATATTTCTCTCAATAGAATTTATCTTTCAAACATTAAATCAATATTTTATAATTCTTAAAGTGTGTTTATTATAAATTATGATTTTTTCACAAAACTATACATTCAGGCTTCTTTGAAATAGTATTCTTTGATATCTTTTTTGGGCCCTTTTCTCCCTGTAATACATAAAAGATACAATGCTAAAAGAGATGCCCTATGCCAGTTTCATAATAAATATAATTCAAATTTACCAAAGGTTATGTGATGTGGTAAATTTTGTTGAATAAAACAATGTCTATATAATAATATTTTACTACTACAACGACATAAAAAGATTTTTTATATGATACAACTTTGCGACATCACACTAAAGATTTCAAAAAAAAAAAATGTCTCTTGATATTTATCGCTATTTATTTCTTAATAAATAGGCAGCTCCTTCCATATTATCAATATATTGTTAGCATGATAACAAAAATCTAAAATTTTCAAGGTTAAACACAACCTATAGGTACTAATTTCTAAATAAATAAATGCACAAAATTTATATTTTTATATATATATCTCTTATTATCCTGATTTTAAATATTTGGATAATAATATTTCTTACTTTTTATGGACAATATTATGCCTTTTTTATATATCACAAAGTATATGGAAGAGTCTTAAAAATATTTTTGAAATATCAATGAGCTTCTCAGTGTTTGTTAGCCTTTCAGGTATTTTATTTGGTTTGTTAAAGTTGAACATCAATAAGATATTTCCATTCTCTCTATACACTGGCTTACTTGAACATTTAAGGAGAATAATTGCTCTTTAAATAAGAAATGAAACCATTTAATCATGAATATTTCTTTTTCACACAAATCAAACTTCTACCGTCCTTACTGCGATGAAAAGAATATCGAATAAAAATTTGATTTGTGTGTAAAAGAAACATCCGGGCTTAAATGGTTTCATTTCTTATATATAAATGACGCATAATTGCTTTATATTAATTGATTTTAATTCTATAATATAGAGTTAAACATATAATATTATTCTGAGAATATGCTCAAATGCAATTAATGAGAATTGAAAATAAGCAAAGCTAGATAAAGATTAACCATGTTATTTGAAAGATTGGGATTTAATCTTAGTGCTAGTGTAGTAATCTTGAATTATTACAGAAAAATATCTAGATATATTTCTAACAAAAACACTATATATTCATTTGAGTCAAAAGGCGATCCATTAATTAAGATTAAATAAAAGGGCGTACCTGGATCTGTAAAGAAAAAAAAAACAATTTTTTTTCTCAAAATATTTCGAGAGATTGCTCCCTCTTTGTGCAAATAGAGTGCAAAATAGAGTGCAATAAATTGATAAAGAGGGAGCAATCTCTCGAAATATTTTGAGAAAAAATTGTTTTTTTTTTCTTTACAGATCCAGTTACGCCCTTTTTATATAACTATATATTCATATTTATATGGTTGTGAAAGAAAGTGTCGCCTAAGCTACTTAAACAGAATCTGTAGAGAACTTTAAAGTTTTGAAAGGTTTGTAATGAAGCTGAATCAGTATCTTTTAGCGCAGTATCAAGATTTTGAAGAACATTTCTATTATGATTTATTGATTTAAATCCCCTGGACATTAATTAAACAATTATAAAGGTTTCTGGAGATGAGTATTTTTATTTATATATTTTTTTAATAAAAAAAGAAACTCTCTCCGTGGAAATCTTTTAATTTTTTATTTTGTTTTTATGAATTAAAGAAAATGCTAAAGCTTTAATATTACTGATTTGTATAAGTGTTTCTACCTTTGAGATGATATTTCTATCTCCAATATTTGCATCAACATCTCATTTGCTTTTAAAAATCTATGTATTTTGAAATTTAGAATTTCAAATAGATTATTTGTTGCTTTATAATTTAAGACCTTTTTTTTTACCTCTTAAATCATAGTACTTCTCCTTCGTTGTCGTTTACTGAGGGCCTCAAGTATTTTTTTTCATATTTTAGAATTGTTTATTCTAGTTATACCTCGTGTGACTGAGAAAGAAGACACATAGTTTTAGTTCTGTAAGAATTTGATTCTTGTACCATCTGGACGAATTTAATTTTTCAATCACTTGCATTTTTAAATCTGTTATTATTTTCCATCTTTCATAATCAATAATTTTTATAATATGATGCACTAGCGCGCCATCTGTTATTAAAATTCGACACTATTTTAAAGGCGTAAGATTCTTTTTGATATTAAACAATTTTCCATTGCAGTAAGGGCAGTAGAAATTGTTTAATATCAAAAAGAATCTTACGCCTTTAAAATAGTTTCGAATTTTAACAATTTTTATTCTTGATTGTTCTGCAACACTCTTTTTGAATGCAAATTTTCGCTGTTTTCATTTTATGAATTATTCGAACAATTATATTTAGCGTATTTTAGTTATTTTACAGCTAAGATATATATATCAACGCTGTTTTTTTAATCATTACAAAATTTTAGGTTACCCTGGAAAAAAAACCGGGGATTATTATTTTTTGATTTTACGAACATATTATTAATTTTGATATTTATATTTTGTTTCTTTGTAAACTTCCCTCGTTGTCTCTCTGATATTTCATAAATTTTGATTTAGTTTTGTACCATGCGCTTTGTCTTTCCTTATTTTCTATGTGACAATTTTCTAGAGATTCTGGAAAGATAAGGAACGAGACAAACAGAATATCACAAGAATACCTTGAGACCATGGGTGCTGTGATCTAAATTTTCCGCGACTGACTCCAGGATTCCAACGCAGTGTCAAAGCTAAGACTTACCTCCAAGAATTTGTTCAATTTGAACAATGTTCCTATAGACGATAAGACGACAAAACCACTCTTCACGCCATAAAAAAAAAAAGGACGCAGAGCTACCAAGGACAAACTTCCAAGACATCGAGGGAATCCTTAACAGAAACACTTCAGATTCATGTTAGTAGCAACAAGATTTGTAAGCAGTGGGTCACAGCTCCCATTGGGAAGAAGCTATGTACAAGGTAGGATCAATAAATAAGGTGAATTATATTTTATTTAAAAAAATAAAGAACGATATTAAAAATTAGGACTTGATTTATTCAAATTATAATCACCTTGGCTTTCTATACATCGTCCATTGTTTTTGCAACTTGTAAATAACCTATTTATAGGCACTCTTAGGAAGCGTGTGAAAAAAATCTTGCACCACTTTCTGGACATCTTCATCCGAGTCAAATCGCTTTCCCTTTAACTCCTTCTTTAGTAGTCCAAAAAGGAAATAGTCAGAGGGGGCTAGGTCTGGACTATATGCAGGATGTTCAACGAATAACTGGACGTTGTTCAAGCGTGGTGCAATCCTTCAAGGGAGCTTTCATTTTAGTTTATTTATAAGTCTTGCGCCGCGCGTGGGAAAAAAGAACAGAACAACTTAAATAGTCTCTCGATGTTATATTTTAATATTCTGTGGTTTAAATTATTTTTGCTTTTTTAATTTTTAAGAAATAAGATAATTCACCTTATTTATTGATCCCCCTTTGTATATAAAATATATTATATATTTTATGATTAATAATTAATTATATATTTCTATTTTTATACACACACCGTAAACTCCCCTCATTGCCTCTCTAGTATTTAATATATTTTTATTCAATTTTGTAACAAATACATTGCTTTGTATAATTATCTGTGTGTATGTTTGTCTTTACTGATTTTCTACGAAGCCACATTGTTATAGTTTTCGTGATCTACATGTATTTAAAAGAAAATTATAAACTTTTGCCAATAAAATTATTATGCTGCACTAGCGCGCCATCTGTTATCAAAATTGCATTGTAAATATTATATATTTATAAATGTTTTTAATTCTACTGTCCTCAAAGCTTATGTCCATAGTTCTTAAATGCCCTTTCCAAGAGTCTAACAACAGTATCACTATAAAAGGAAGTTCCAAAAATGCAATATAACAGCGGTATGGTAGATTAAACTGGCGAAACCACTGGGAGGGTTCACCACTGATGAGCCAGGGCCTCCCATTAATTTTTCCATTGCAGGAAGGGCAGTAGAAATTGTTTATTTTCAAAAAGAATCTTACGCCTTCAAAAGAATACCAATAAAATTATTAATTACTGCGAAATCTCAGTTTCTCAGTCAGATCTATGTAGTCTATCCTCAAGCACTGCATTTAAGTAGACGAATAGCATTTTAACTACTAATGTAGGGAAATACATGTAATATAATGTGGATCCATATCTTGAGTTGTTTAAATCGCCTAGATAAAATTCATATAAAGCGCGAAATCATATGGCGAAAGGTTTCTTTTAAAGTTTTTATGATTTTAATTAGCTTTTATTCGAGCATTACTGTCCTTCCATAGGAGAACTTTTTAAGTTCATATCTTTTTATTTTTCTCCTATAGAAAGGCAGTAATGTTTGAAATCTTGGCAAAATAATAAAAAAAAAAAACTTAAAAGAAACCTTTCGTCATATGTTTCGCGTTTTTTATAATATATAAATGTGTATAAATTATCTTGATTCTTTATTCAATCATTTCAATAAAGATAATAAGGCAAAATATTTTATTTTTATTAGTGTCATTACGATATTAAATAGTCTTCTGTCTACACGTAGATTATAATACTCAATGCATAGCTGATTATATAAATATTTCAATAAATTACCTTCAATTATAGAAATTCAATTTTTTTACACATATTAGAATTTACCAAAATATTATCGCGTTCCTTTTGTTCACAATATTCTATTTCTCTGGTAAATGAGTTTTGGCTTGAAAACTTTGAGGTTTTCTTCTTTAGCATTCAGAGTTTAATAATTTGTGAAAATAATTACTAGAATTAATTCTCCGACAATGAGAAATGGAAGAAATTTTCAAATTTCTAATAAAATTATTCTCTCGTTTTGAAATGACTCGTGGGTATATAAAAATACAATTAGACCCACTCATTAGGGATAGACTAGAAGATCAAGAATAGTAAACCTTTAATAGTCCTCTTATTGTTTATAGTAATGTTTGATAATTATACGTTTTAGAAAAGATACATAATAGTAGTAGGTTAGGTTAGATATATATATATATATATATATATATATATATATATATATATATTTTATTTATTTCAATTCAAAACGCTATGTCCCCCTAGGGACACTTGCGCTAAATGTACATACAAATATATATAACAAAGAAAATATTCAACATGGAAAGATACACAGAAAGCGACTTAGAAAGATTCAAAAATGTTATTTACATATAGAGATATTTTTTGAATTTTATTTACAGTTACATCATTAAATTAAAAAATATATATACATATGTACACACATATACACGCATACACCTATATATTGTTTACAACCATATAATATGTCCAATATTTCCTTGAGATCGTTACATCAAAGACCATTTTTCTTAATGAAGTCCAAAATATATTTACAAAGGAAATTAAATTTTATATATGTGTCCTTACTTGAAATTAAATCACTAGGGCCTAAAGCAATTAAACCGTTGTTGACTGTAATCTTGAAGACAGGGCACTCCAGCAAGAGATGTATTGAAGTTTGTTCCCCCAATCCACAGAAACATGTCGAATCTTGCACAGCCTGAATTTTCTTAAGAAAAACCTGAAATTTCCATGATCTGTGATAAATTGTGAATTATAATAGTTTGGTCGAAAATATTTCGGAATATCATAAGGAAAGAAACTTTGAAATGTTTGATTAGTATTCTTTTTCAGTAAATTAATCCTTGATATAATGAAATCTTTGAGTATACCTGGAATATACAAATCATAAAATTTTTTATCTTCTGTTGATAAATTAT
Source organism: Cordylochernes scorpioides (assembly GCA_030710605.1). NCBI lineage: Eukaryota > Metazoa > Arthropoda > Arachnida > Pseudoscorpiones > Chernetidae > Cordylochernes > Cordylochernes scorpioides. The sequence goes on from CP092867.1 coordinate 24,700,431, forward strand.
TCAACTCATAACCTATAATTCTAGATTCCATATAATCAGTGATCAAAGGAATATTGGCTAAGGTGTGAACACAGTTATAACTGGTTGTTTTATATGTTTGGGTACACCATAGCAGAATTTGATATTGCATTGAGTTCAGTTTGTACATATATTTTTTTAATTATATGAATGCTACGAGCTTTCGGGCAAAAGCCCTTCGACAGGCAAAAATATAACTATACTAAGAAAGATAGCGATTTATATATGTTAATCTTAACAGAAGACCACTGCTAACCCAACCATTCACTACAAAAATATCTCCAACCTACACCAGAGATTGGTTCTGGAATCCATAGTTTCATCCAAGCTACACAGCATAAATAGAAAAATTGACATCCCCGCAGCCTACACAAACTACATTTAAACCTCCCACATGTTTATTTCAATAGCCCAAACCACGCGCCGTCTCGTGGTTTCAGACTGCAGATTTAATATTTACTTTTCTCAAAAAAACGGTCTTCTGTTAAGATTAACATATATAAATCGCTATCTTTCTTAGTATAGTTATATTTTTGCCTGTCGAAGGGCTTTTGCCCGAAAGCTCGTAGCATTCATATAATAAAAGAAACTCATCTTCTGATCCTTCTTAATTGATATACCTTACTAGAAGAGTCTTTACCTTTAATCATATATTTTTTGCTAATAAATTCAAACCATATTTCTGTTCCGTAAGTTAACGTTGGTCTTATTATAGATTTATAAAGTGTAAGCTTTTTTTGGATGCTAAGACCCCACGATTTTCCACATATTGAAAAAGAAGATTTTTTAATCTTTGAGTTTTGTTTAGTATAATGTTAAGGTGAGGGCCAAAATTCAATTTGTTTTTCCTTCTGTGATTCGCAATCGTAATTCCAAGAATTTTAATTTCTTCTACGGGCACAATAATATTGTCTCTAAAATTAATTGAAATTTTGTCTTTATTGTGCAAGTGTAAAATACTAGTTTTATCAAGATTGATATTTAGCTTATTATCATTACACCATTGATCTATCTTTTCCAAATTAAACTCAATCGACTTTTTTAGATTTGTTAGCTCATTATCCCAACATTATAATTGTTACATCATCAGCATAGCAAATGATTTCAGAGTTTGGTGATTGCAAATTAATTAGCAGATCATTTAAATATATCAGCCATAACAACGGAGACAATGGTCCACCCTGAGGACAGCCCTTTGTTAATATTTTTGAAACTTTCATATTATTATACTTGAAAATCGTTTTTCTATTTTTTAAAAAAGAACGTAAAATTTTGATCAATTCAACTGGTAAATTGTCTTCGTCTAATTTTTTAAACAAGGCTGGCCACCATGTATTATCAAATGCTCCTTGTATATCAATTGCAAATCAGCGTAACTAGTTGTTTCTGTCTATGTTCCATTATGATCTTTGTGATTTCTTTCAAACAGGTAATTGTTGACTTATTCTTCAAGAAGTTAGATATGGTCAGCTTAAGCTAGATATGATTAAATTCGCTTTAGATTATCCATCACACATAACGCAACTGTATTTCGCTGAAAAATTAACGCTGATATGAAAATCACGCTCAAAATATAAGCTATATGACATATCTATGATGTTGTTTGTTTCCATTTAAACAGTAAGGTAACTGCTAACCATATTGTAACACAATAATTAGTTTATCTGTAGAATATAAATTTTATTATTTTGTTACTAATTAAATTTTATTCATTGCCTCTTTTTTATTGTAAATAATTTTATGTAAAAAGAGCCTCTTTTACGAATATATAGTTGGTAATTGTTTTGATAAAATTAAATGTCTCTCATTCTCTTGTTTGTGCTTCCTATTTATTTCTCTGTGACAATTTTGGGTAGATTCTGGGTAGTTTAGGTAAGACAAACAGAAGATCGACGTGAGACTTTCTTGAGGCCATTGGTATTGTGAACCTCATTTTATTGGGAATGAATCGGGATTTCTGCGTCAATGCCAAGACTCCCATTCAAGAAGACGGTGTCTCTATAGACGGCATGACGATACCGCCGCTCGTTACGCTGCTAGAAAAAGAATTTGAAACTATTAAAGACCACATTCGAGACACCGAGGGAAATATTTATACGAAATATGCAGGATTAATGTCAGTATCAAAATAATTCGCATAGTGTGGTTCACAGCTCCCGCAAAGAAGGAGCTATTCGTAATATAATATTTATATTTTATAAACAAAATATTATTATTATTTTTTTGTTATTCAGCAAATTTCTCTCCTTGTGCGCATCTATATTTTATTATATGTAATTAAAATAAAGCGTTTTGATTTTAAAAAAATCTTGTCATCCTCACGTTTGCATTTTCTAATTTTACTATGTAAAAATATTATTGACCAGGCTTAGGATATTCGTAGTTTTACCTCGAGGTAAGTTTCTCATTGAAAGTTGAGAAAGAGAGAGCCATGTCAAGGTATTTTTAATATTAAAAATGTGATTGCTAATAGGTAAACCTATTGTATATTCATGTAAAGAGCTCCTATGGCCTAGGAAATACTAACTAGGTTGTATCAATATTCACGCCTGGCTTTCAATGTCTTGATTAGGTTTTTAAATATCAATGAAAGTAATATAGAGAATGGTTTTGAGGCGCCAAGGTAGAATTTGCTTAACTACGTCCTAGACGATTAAAGAATGAATATCATTGTACAATTCAATCGTCAACACAGACAATTGGCGCTATATGTATTGTTTACTATATGCAATATTGAGAGTGAAACTTAAAATCAGTGTGAAGTTTTGATTTTTATCTATAAATGCACGCTTTTTTGATTTATTAACTCTTCTTCAAATAAATAATGTTGAGAGAAATAAAATTAGGTACAATTTTATTTAGGAATTTAGAATGCACAAACATTTGTATAGACAAATATATTTTATTAACTTCATTTAAATAAATATACAATAATATTTTATAGGTAACCTCAGAATTGAAAAGATATATACAGTAAAATAATTTCAAGAAGTTAATGATGGTCGTCATGATGATGGTCGTGGTGATCTTCGTGGCTGTGATCGTGATGGTGATCATGGTGGTCTTCGTGACTGTGATGGTGATCATGGTGGTCTTCGTGACTGTGATGGTGATCATGGTCATGATCGTGATCGTGGTCGTGGTGGTGGTCGTGCTCGTGACTATGCTCGTGACTGTGTTCGTGATGGTGGTCGTGGTCGTGATCGTGGTGGTGATCATGGTCATGATCGTGATGGTGGTCATGGTCATGGTCGTGGTGATGATCGTGGTCGTGGTCATGGTGGTGGTCGTGGTGATGATCATGATCGTGGTCATGGTGATGGTCGTGGTCGTGTTCGTGATGATGATCGTGGTGGTGCTCGTGATGGTGCTCATGATGGTGCTCGTGGTGGTGTTCATGGTCATGGTCATGTTCGTGATGATGGTCGTGGTCGTGTTCATGATGGTGATCGTGGTCATGGTCATGGTGGTGGTCATGATCGTGCTCATGATGATGGTCGTGGTCATGATCGTGGTGATGGTCGTGGTCATGGTCATGGTGGTGATCATGGTCGTGGTCGTGATCATGATCGTGATGGTGGTCGTGGTCGTGTCCATGATGATGATCATGATCGTGGCCGTGGTGATGATCGTGGTCGTGTCCATGATGGTGGTCGTGATCATGCCCATGATGGTGGTCGTGGTCGTGGCCGTGATGATGGCCGTGGTCGTGGTGTCCTTCGTGGTGGTGACGTCCCTCGTGGTGGTGACGACCCTCGTGGTGGTGACGTCCCTCGTGGTGGTGACGACCTTTGTGGTGACTGTGGTGCCGGCTCTCGCTTTGTTCGAGAGCCTCGTGCTTGCTCAGGGAGTCGTGGTTGTCCTCATGTTTGGACTTGGCGGGCAGGGAGTGGGCCGCTAACCCCAGGCAGGCCACGACACACAGGACCAGGACACCACCTCTGTAACAACCACAAAACATATAATATAATTTCATTGCCAAGCCATGGGTATATAAAACAATAGTTATATCTTATTCATCTATAGAAATATATCATATATCATAATATAAAGTTATTAAAATAAATATATATTACTTTTGGCATTGTGATTTATACAAAATTAATGCCCCACATATTAAATTGTTGTTGTTGTTGTCGTGTCCAAAGAAGAGCCTCAGATGCCTCCATGCATCTCCATCACTGCAGCAGAAATGTCCCACTATCTTATTCTATTAAATATTACTATATTAAATTGTGAAATGTACATTTAAACATAAATGCTTCATAGATATATTCGTATCTTGAGACTTTTCAGTTTGTTAATAAAATCCTTTTTTGATTATTATATATATGACGGCAACAACTATTTATAACATCAGAAAATTTTATATTATTACCAGAGTAACATTATGCAAATCATAGTTTTAGAACATGATTTGAAAAGTCAATCACTATCACATTTAATGGATCACTAAGGATAAAAAAGACTTAATGAAACAATCAATATGAATTCTATTCAATATAATTATTTTTTTAAAACATCAAAAGTAGTAAAACTTATTTTGGAAACTTTAAGGCAATAACTTGGCACCACCTTTGTTGCTATCTGTTCGATTCTTTACTTTAAATTATATGAATTCAAATCTATCTATAGTTTCATTTAAAAAAAGGGATTGTTTTTTTATAAAGATAATTGAATAGAGGTTAGCTTTTTATATACCCTTTATTCATAAAACAATATAATGTGGCTTATGATTGTAGAACGACATTTGAAAATTATCCCGCATGTGTTTCTTTTGAATGAAAAATCGAAATTTATTTTAAGGAGAAATAACGATTATTTCTAACCTTAGAGATGATTTATGAAAGGATGAATTGTGAAAAGTAATGAAAACGGAAAAATAAAGTGTCCAGGGATGGGAATAATCATTTCAAGACTAATATATTCAGCTTGCATCACGCTGATGAGAAGCAACAGCCTGAAAAGGATACGTAGTTAGCTTTTCTTGATTAATCAGGAATGAGTATTTGGCCAATTCTGGAATAATTGAAAATTAACGAGTATAATTGATATTTATTTCGATAGATAGCGCAAGCCATCAGAAACCTTTAGTTGCACGATAAGGAAATGCCTTTTGTCATAATCTAATATATTCATCGAAACGATATTTTTCCTGGCCGGCATTCATAGTTCTTAGAATTAAAGATAATTCGACCAGTAAATTTGATAGCTCTATAATATTATATCTGCAAATATATAATGCGAATATTATTTTACTGAAGGTATTATAGTAAAATAAATAAATAAATAATCTTTTGAATAAGTATATAATAATTTTGATTAACTGTTTGCTCATCTAGCACATTCTGAAGACATTTTAAAGTTGATATATATTAATGGTATCAAATTCAGAGCAGTATATAACTTACCATTGCTGTTGACTATCCAGTAGGTAAAAGTCAACTGAAGTTCTGAAGGCTGAGCTCAGCTTATATAGTCCTCTATCTATGTGGGTCACTTTTGTCTAACTGGATAGTTGAATGGACTTTTTTATTTTGTTTGTTCTTTAGACATGGTTCATCTTCAACAAAGATAGACATTCAATTGATTTGTTTTTAATTTTATTTATTTCTAATTACGAAATTTTGAGATTCTTCATCGCCTTTTCAAGATTATATATGGATTCATAATTGCAGTTTGAGCTTATATACATCACATATAAAAACAATCTCTTCGAAAGGTTGAAATATATATATATATATATATATATATATATATATATATATACAGTCGACTCTCGATAATTTTAAACTCAAGTGACCAGAGAAAATATTCAATTTATCAAGAGTTCAAAATAAAACAGGAGTTTAAACAATCAAGAGGGAGGGAGGAAAAACAATCAAGTAAACAAGAGTTTGATATCTCAAAATTTTAGTGATTTATTATTTTAAAAAATTGTACACAGTTATTCACAAATGTTCATTTGTGGCAAGATACTATTCCTTCAAATTCAAATTACCGAGGGAACCAATTAATTTTTGATTTTATTCAAATTATCCAGTATTTTTCTTGAAACCGGGATACATTTTCAAATTGTTGAGAGTCGACTGTACTTAACAAAAAAAAAAACAAGAACATTAAAGGAATCTGACATTTTTTGTGTCATCTGAGACGTCACCTTATAAAACCAAATAGAATGTATGCTGTAAAGACCTGAATTGAAAAACTTCAAAATGTTTTAAAGGAAATTTTGTGCCTCAATAATTCATATTTATCGTACACATACACAACTATATTAAAAATGGCATATCCTGACCAGGAGCACATGTGCTTTACAGAATGCAAATTGGATTGGCCAAATATCAGGGAACAGGCTAAATCAATGTTTAGTTGATTTCTGTTCCACCAGATGGCGGTCTGCCTTCTGTAAAGCTCATGTGCTCCTGGTCAGGATATGCCATTTTTAATATTGATTTCAACACCTGATCTTTTTATCTTTTATTTTTTCTTATTTCTTTCATACACAACTTTATATATTGCCCTACATTTCATCTACCCTTTATTTACTATTTTATTATATATATTAATCCACCTTTGTAAAAATTGAGTAGAAGAATTAATAAATGTGTTTAAATTGTCAATTTTCAATAATTCATATAAGTACCTCTAATAATGAGAGGTAGGTAGACAATGTTAGGTACTAGAATTATTTCTATTGGTGCATTCTCTTTTCTCATAGATTTTATAGAATGATCTAATATCGGATTATTTATTATTTTATATAATCAATTATGACTTTTTCTTGAGACTACCTTAAGGAAATTTGATAAACGCATTCCTTTAGACCTTTTCAGTTTTTTTACTGCTTAATTCATAAAAATAAAATGTAAGAATGAGAATTATAACAGATTTTGAGTAGGTATAATTTACTGAATGGTTGCTTGATCTGGTGAATCATTTAGTTTAAAATAAAAAAAAATGAAATAATTATATTTATAGAGAGATATTTTTATAACCTAGGTTCTTAAAGTATATTTATATATTATTTGTTGTTGTTGTTGTGTCCAATGAAGAGCTCCAGATGTCTCCATACATCTCTATCACAGCAGCAGCAATATCCACTATCTTGGGTGTGTAAAGCTGCTGCTCTGGGTCTTTGTCAATTTTCTGCCAGGCTGCGGCCATTGCTGGGCATGAGAATATCTGAGTAGGTGTTAGTTCCACACCAGGACAGTTGTTACATGTCCTATAGGTTCTTGTGCCATCTGGATGTATTGTCATTCCTTTATTATAGAGATATATTATTATATATTAGTTCATTCCACTAAATGAAAAATTTGATCATTCTATCAAAAAAGAAGAGAGTTTTAATAAGGAAGTAGTTCTTTCTTCAAATATGGTTATATACATATATATTGGTATATGATTATATGAAAATCTCGTATATATTGTAAACTTATATAATTGATATTTGAAAAAGACATATATAAAAACAAATTAGGTATATCCTGACCACTAACATGACGCTTTTTTAGATGGCTGAGCGCCATCTAGTTGAACAGAAATCACTAAACGTTGATTTAATCTGTTTTTCTTTTTTATATATTATATATATTTGGAGTTTATCTTAGTTCGTGCGGTTTTTTTTTTCGAAAATTGAAGCTTCATTTTAAAAAATTGGTTGACATTCAATGTGTTTAAAGTATTGTCCGTTGTTAGCCACTAAATTTCCCAACTTTCTGGGAAATTGACGGATCCCATCGCGGAAAAAGGCTAGCTCTTTGGCCGCTATCCCATTCATCGATCCATTTTTTGACTTCATCGTAATGAAGAAGTGCTGGTCAGCCAGGCCATGTTGCATTGATCGGAAGAGATAATAATCAATAGGATTAATGTCTGGGCTATAGGGTGGGTGGGGTGAGACTTCCCATTTGAGCGTTTCTAAGTACGTTTTAATGGGTGCAGCAGCATGTGGGCAAGCATTATCATATTGCAAAATAACTTTGTCATGTCTATTGGCGTATTGTAGCTGTTTTTCTCGCAATGTTCGGCTCAAACGCATCAATTGTATTCAGTATACCTCCTCTGTGATCCTTTCGTTTGGTTGTAGCAGCTCATAATATACCACTCCTAGCTGGTCCCACCAAAATACACAGCATAATCTTTCAGCCAAGAATATTCGGCTTGGCCGTCGATGATGAGGCACGGCCAGGGTATCCACACGTTGCCCGACGTTTTGAATTATCGCAATGGATCCACTTTTAATCGCCTGTTACAATACGATGTCAAAATCTCTTTCTTTTTTTTTTACACGTTTTGGCAGTTGTTCACGCGTGAAAAAAAATGGCGTTCGAAGTCTCTTGTCATTTGTCAACAGTTCATAAGCCCCCAATTTCCGACCTTTCGGATCATTCTCATTCCTTTTAAGCGCCGGAAATGTCTGATTGAATGACTACAAGTGTTTTTGCGAGTTCCTATTGCATTTGTGCTGGCTCCTTATCGAGCCTTACTTCTAATTCTTCATCCTTAAATTTTGATGGCGCTCTGGGTCTTTCTTTGTCTTCAAAATCAAAATTGCCACTTTTAAAACCGCGCAAGCCACTTCTGACATGTTCGTTCAGCTAGAGAATGGTCACCATAAACTTCCACTAAAATACGATGACTCTATGAAACAGGATATGGATTGCCCTAATTTACCATAATACCAAAATAGACTACATCAAGTATTTGAAAATGATTTCAAATCCAACTTTCCGTATGTCTTCGAAAAAATAGCTTTTTATTTAATTTTATTTAAAGGCTATTAGAATATTTAATTCAGCTGGGCCTGCTGATAGTACCATGTAAGGGCTCCTAATCCAGGGATACTGGATGAGCAGCGTTTGTAGTCCATGTTAGGAGCGGCTGCACATGGTGTCTGTTCCTCATGTCAGAGGCGGCCATTTCTTTTGGAGCCAAGTCGGCCAGCCACTGAGTAGTGTTCCCAGTCTTAATGACAAAAGCAGACGTATTCTACTTCACCCAGTCATGATGGTTGCCAAACAGACACCATCAACAAGCTCTACAAGCTTGATACCCTAATATGATTGAGTGGAGATAAGAAAGAAGAAGAATATTTAAGAGATTTGTACTACACCAAAGTCCTAGAAAAATCTCATCCAGGTATAAATAAACAATTTAAAGTCTTTCTCTGTCTCTCTCTCTAGCGCGCTCAACGTGGGGCCGCGCAGCATTTGGGGGGCCTTCTGCCAGCGTCTCCTGCGGGAAAACAATAAAAAATGATACTTTGTTAATAAAATAATGAATACTTTGTTACATTTCTCCATCCCTGTGAGAGCTGTGACCCACAGCTTGCAATTATTGTAGTTACTGACATGGATCTGACGTGCTTCTGCCAAGGATTCCATCGAAGTCTTGAAACTTTGTTCCTAGTATCTTTGCATTTTTCAAAATCTTCACAAAGGCAGAATATGACTAGATATATTAGGTATTTAAGAAAGATTACCCATATAATTTATTAGACATTTTCTAATAAATATATTATGTTTCAAATAGAGAAAATATATGTTTTTCTATTGAATATACAACTGAAAATATTGGGTTTCAATTCCTATCATTTAAGGATAGGATTGTAGTTTCATAAAATTAAACATTTTAAACCTTTTAGTAGAACATTTATATTATGATGCACTAGCCCGCCATCTGTTATGAAAATTTGAAACTATTTAGACGCTTAAGATTCTTTTGAAAATAAACAAATTCTGCTGTCCTTACTGCAATGGAAAAAATAATGGGAGGGCCAGTAAGGGCAGTAGAAATTGTTTATTTTCAAAAGAATCTTACGCGTCTAAAATAATTTCGAATTTTCATTTTAAACCTTATTTATATAAAAGAAAACGCCCAATGTGATATTTCATTCTCCAAAGAAATTGTCTTATTATGATTTTGATATTAGTTAAAATATGAAAAGAAAATGGAAGACTATGAGGTATTTATATTTCAACGAAATATGCTAAAAGGCTTACTAAATATATCAACAATATATACATATTTTAAAAAGTTATTTTAAGTTTTATTGAGATGATACACTACTGGTTTTAAAATTACTACACATAGATTAAATTCACATAACAAAAATGATATTCATTAGACAAATGCATTATACAGGGGATAACAAGTGATTACATTTTCAAGAAATTTGGAAATATGAATTCTGAGAAATCAGTACCGATAAAAACATCTATAGCAGCAATAACAACATTTATACATCTGGAGATTGAGTCAAAAAGAGAATAGATGGTATGTACAAGTACAGTTTCCCATGCAGCTTCAACTTCTGCGGTTCATCAACAGTAGGAGGGAGCAAAGTCTGACTGTCATGTGGTGGATTGCCAACCAACGACAGCAGCTCTTTTTACTCATCATGGAGACTAATGGACTAAAAGATGCCTCACCAGACCACCTTTTGGAATGCATGGGAGCCTCAAGACAGGACCTATATTCCAACCCTACCAAGATTGTGAATTTGTTCAATGAATATAGTGTCCATACCTCTATAATTATACAATGGGATAATAAAATCAGCAGTAGATATTTGCGTGTGATGACGAATCTGTGTCTCAACAACTACTGGCCAGACGTTTTCTATTGGGACACATTTTGAGAACGTGCTGGCCAAGGCAGCAGCAAACATTTTCTCTACGTGGAAAAATCTACACAATACGAGTAATATTCAGTCCTGTTTTATCATGCTGAAATGTAGCGTTTCCAAAGACTCGAATACTGCCACCGGTCTTTACACAGCAGAAATGTAACGGCGACTGTTCAAAGTGGCGGAAATGAAAACAAGAGGTAACCGAGACGTGTATCCATATACAATATCCATTCCATACCATCACTCCAGATAGAGGACAGTATGAATATATCTAACGCACGCTTTCTATTCCACGCTGGCACTAAACACAGATGCGGCCATCATGATGCTGTAAAACAGAAAGTAAATTCATCTAAAATCCGACGTCACGCCATTCCTGCATTCAGGTTCGTCGTTGATCATATCATTTAAGGCGCTCCTGTCTGTGACGTAGCGTTAAGGGTAGCCAAAGCCATGGTTACCGAGCTGATAGTCCATTCTGCTGCAAACGTCGTCGAACTGTTCAAGCAGACACTTTTTTACTTTCAAACGACACCATTTATTGACTCAGGGTTGGCGTCACGATCCATTGAAACCATGCGGGTAACATCATGGTCCGCTGAGATACAATGCTTCGCTCCGTATAACCGTCATGAACCCATTGATTCCATATTCTGCTAACAATCATAGGATCTAGACCGACGCGAGCAGCAATACTGTGGTACGATAAACCGCGATCGCGGGAGTCTACAAATTTATCTCTATCAAACTCAGAAACGTGTTAGTAGACCTTTCTATTTCTTATACGAGGCATCACGTCAAATTTGCCTGATTCAGTTCAAAATATCATTATTATTTGCATATCACACCATCCTGTTCCTTCCGCTGTATTTAATTACACGTCCGTAGCGTGTCCTCTTCTTAGTATATCAATTTTAATGGCCATTAATGTACAGGGTGATCCAAAGTCCCGCACAACTTTAAAAATTAATAACTCCGCGAATATTTGCGCTAGAGCAATGCGGTAAACACCATTGTGTTCAGGATGCAATGGGATTTTTTATGGCGAATAATGAAAAATTCGAAATTGATTTTAGTTACAACTTTATTTGCTAGATGGCGCTCTACCAGAATCAGCGATTCAGCGGCCAAATTGTTTGATAAATTGAAAAATATAACTGAACGACACGTATTTTTTCCTTTTTGAATACCAGGACAGAACCCTAATAATATCAAATGATAAATAAATAAAACACCATTTCGCCAAAAGTTAGAAGAAATAGTTAACGATTTTTAAATACAATCTGAGATATGTAAAATAGGTATATGCAAATTAAAACATGTAGCAAAAAAAAACTGATATTTTAGATGCGGTTTGCTGGAATCCTCTCGGCTATTTAAATTTCGAAAATAATAATTTTCTAATTTTTTAAAATTCAACTCTCTCTCAGTATCGATTATATTTATTTTAATTCATTTGAAAATTGTTTATCTATCTCTGATGATTTATTTCACTCTGAAATGCCGTTGTTGTTTTTGTCGTGTCCAATAAAGAGCCTCAGATGTCTCCATGCATCTCTATCACAGCAGCAGCAGCAGCATTGTCCACTATCTTGGTGGTGTAAAGCAGCTGCTCTGGTTCTATGTCAATTTTCTGTAAGGCTGCGGCCATTGCTGGGCATGAGAATATGTGAGTAGGTGTTAGTTCCACACCAGGACAGTTGTTGCTTGTCCTATAGGTTCTTGTGCCATCTGGATGTATTGTCATTTCTTTATAGTGTTTTGTTCTAAGCCGTGTTATAGTTTTTGTCATTTTTCTCTCAGTGTTTATTTCGCATTTTGATTTTTTCTTATTTTTGTTCAATTATCTTGTATTTTTCCAAAGCATCAGCGTCAAATAATGGCATTTGTTCTTTCCTTTGGCTCAACCTTCTGGCTTCCTTTGCAAATTCAACTGCCATTTCATTACCCCCGATCCAAACACTGGCAGGAATCCATTGTAGAATGCAGTTATTCTCCAATGATATCAGTTGAGTAAGTAACGAGTGTATTTTCTGTGTGATTATAGTATTGCCCTTCTGAATGCTTCTAGATCGGATATGAAGTAGTTGTACGGTATATTATAATTCCTTCTGCTTGATGCAGGGATGGTTGATTAAGGCATACATCAAGAGCTTTCCAGATAGCTGTTAGTTCACAAGTGAAATCTTTCTTGCTCCTTCTTTGATTTTGATGTATGTTCCATCTTGCAGTATTTTGTTAATTCCAGCCCCTCCATTACTTATGGTAAGGTCTGATGATCCATCTGTATATGCTGTTAAATAATTTGTCTGATCGCATAAACCAATTGTGTCAAGTCCTTTCTTTTACGTATGTTTTTTTTTTTTTTTTGCAGGGTTCATTCAGGTTAAGATTAATGATTACATTTGATGGCAATGGGGTAGGAAATATTGGTTATTCTCGAATTTGAAATTCATTATGTTTCATATATATGCTCTTTCTAATATTGTTGTCGTACTGAAGTGTTGAAGTTCTTTTGAGCCTTTCTTTTTGTGTCCAGTTTAAATAGGTTTTATGGGATATGTGTTCGGTTTCTCTAGTTTTTAAGCTATTGGTGAATTTTATTGTTTTTAATTGTCTTCTGCTTTCAAGTAGGTCTAGACCACATTTTCTCTGAATTTTCTAATTGTTGGTATTTGAAACAGAACCAGTGATTAATTTGGCCGCTTTTGCTTGAACACTGTCTAGTCTTCTTTTTAGTGATGAACTTGAGGGAGCCCAAACATGTGGCCTTATTAAGGTGATATATGTTGTTCTGATAATTTTGGGTTTTGCTCCCCAATTTGTTCCACATAGCCTTCTCAGAATGTTTAGGTTTCTGGTAGCTCTATTTGAGGTGCTAATTATGTGTTCTGTAAATCGCAATTCCTCATCAAGTATCACACCTAGGTAATTTGGAGATCTAATTTTATCAATTATATGGTTGTTTATGCTTATTTTGGAGTTAAATTCATGCCTTTTTTCCTGTCAGTGAAAGAGACCTATAGGTTTGTGTTTATTGGGTTTATTGTCGTTTTGAGTTTCATTGCCCACTTCTCCAGTCCTCTCATTGATGTGTTCAGTATTTTTCTGATATTTCTATTCTGCTACTTGTGTGCCATATGGCTATATAATCTGCATAACAGGCAACTTTTGTGTCTTCAGTAAGGATGGATGTTGTTAAGGTTGTGTCGTAATTAGATGTACAACAACTCAAACTTGACCATGACTCTTTTTTTAGCTCTTATTCTTTTCGTTTGGCCAACAAAAAATGTCCAATTTATATACACATATATTCTTACATAATGAGACTTTAAAGAATGCAAATAATCTTCATCTATTTACATACACAACACATCTCCCCCCTTAATAATACTCCAGTCGGTCTGGGGGTTTCCTGGCTCTCTGAGGTCTAGGACTCTGGACGGGCACTTGCACAGCGGCAGGCTCCGGTTTAGGAGTGCAAGAGGGCACGTGCACAGCAACAGGCCCTGGTCTAGGAGTGCAAGAGGGTACGTGCACAGAAGCAGTCTCCTCTTTGTTTCCTGATGTAACCTCTGGAACCTCCTCTTCACTTTATTTCTGACTTCCACCTACAGGCTTCTCTCCTGATGTTCGAGGAAGTATCAAATTTCTTGTCTCCACTTGTTTCTTTCTCTTAGGTCGCAATTGATTGATATGCCTCTTATACACGACGCCCTCGCAACTTATAAGGTAGTGACGGTAGCTCAATAATTTCAAAATGGTACCTTTTTACCGTTTAGGTCCAGTTGCATAGTTGCGGAAATAAACCTCGCAACCTGTAGTAAACTGCTCCTGCCTTCTTACGGCCTCATGAAATACCTCTCGCGGATTTCCCATCTTGGTATTAAATTCGAGAATCTTGCTCTTAAACTTCTCTTCATTAGCATCATCCTTCCCATTATTCTTTCTCAAAAGGTTTTTAAACTCTCTTACATATCTCTCAGCTAAACCATTTGTACTAGGATTATACGGACTGGTCTTAGTGTGCTGTATACCATTCATTTTGGTAAATTGCTCGAATTCACCGGAGACAAACTGTCTTTCGTTATCTGTAACCAAAAATTAGGGCAATCCAAATCTGGCAAAAATTTCTCTAAGATGATTTATAATCGTTTTGCTGGTAACATCTTTGATGATAAAAATTTCTATCCACTTTGAGTATGCGTCCACGAGAACCAAAAACATTCTTCCCATGAACGGACCCGCTAGATCAAGATGAAGTCGATGCCACGGTTTTTCAGGCCAAGTCCATTCCGAGATGGTGGCCGGGGGCATGCTTGCCGATTCTTGGCATACTCTACATTCTCTAGTTAACTCCTCAATGTTACTGTCTATGCCTGGCCACCAGAAAATACCGTCTGGCAATCATCTTCATTTTACCAATCCCCATGTGTATTTCATGCAAGTCATTTAAAATTAAAGATATTAATTTTTGGGGAATTACCACTCTTTCACGCCATTGAAGACAACCAAACTCCAAACTTAATTCCTCATTGATCTTATAATGAGGAGCTAGTGGGTTTTCTCTCGGCACCCTTGTGAATTTCCAGTTGCCTTCTCTAACATTCCTTAATACTATAGACAGTATTTTATCTTGGGGCGTCTCATATGCCACCTCCATAAAAGAGAACGGTACCTCATTCAACTTCCTGAGAAGAAGTACCTGGTCTTCATCAAGAGACTCCCTGACACTCGATTCTAAAGGAAGACGTGACAATGCGTCAACATTGGAATTATCACTAGTTTTTCGAAATTCCACCATATAATTAAACGCAGCTAATTTTAAGGACCATCTTTTAATTCTGGATGATGCACATATGGGAATTGGTTAATGAGGTGAAAATATATGAATTAAGGATCGGTTGTCTGTGACCAATAAAATTTTCGTCCCAGTAAGTATTGTTTGAATTTCTCAACGCTTTCTTTTCTAGTTGAGAGAAACGTTTTTCCGCTTCAGTTAATGTTCTAGAAGCAAAAGCTATAGGGCATTCTTCCTTTCAAACATTTCTATGACTCAGAAATATGCCTAGTCCATAGTCCATTAATAATGATTTACATTTTAAAAATAACATTTCGAAATTCTTTCGTCCAATTCCATCTACAATTTTTATTCAAAAGTTGATAGAATAGCGCTAACATGTTTGCTATATTCTTTATGAATCTATAATAATAAATAAAAAAAATGCTCCAATGGCCCCCCGATTCTTGCAAAAGTCCAACCCCACCAGCGAGTGCAAGTAACCAAACGGGGCTCTGGCACATTTGTAAGTGCAAAGTCGAACTGCTTTCACATGTGTAGACATGTGGTGCGCTTACAGTAAAAAGCAGTCGCTAACTACCCCACATGATTATCATGGCCTGTACCACGTGTACTAGGGCTAAGCAACAAAAAAATAATAATAATAAATTGAGAGTCCTATGAAAGATCTTAATTGCGAAACATTCTTTAGATTCAGGCGCCTCTATCACTGCTTTAATTTTATTTTCTAAGGGATGCAGTCCATATTTATCCATTTTAAACCCTAAATATTCCACCGATTTCTTTTTAAATTTACATTTATATCTGTTTAACTTTAAACCTTTTTCTAGCAATCATCTAAACACTAGATCCAACTTTTGTTCATGATCTTCAAAGTTTTTTCCTGCAACCAAAATATCATCTATGTAACAGGCCACACCTGGCAAATCAGCAAATAGACCTTCCATAATCCTCTGATATTTATTTGGTGCTACCGCTACGTCATATGGTAGTCTTTTATAAGAAAACAACCTCTTTGTTGTGTTTATATTAACAACAGCTTTGGCTTCTTCCGCTAACATTACTTGTAAGTAAGCCTGTGATAGGCCTAGAGTCGATATTACGGTACTTGTAGATAATTTTTAAAAGATCTCATCGATCGATGGAAGGGGATACCTATCTAATTCTATTGCTTTATTAGCTGTACATCTAAAGTCACCACATATCCTTACACTATCATCCTTTTTTAATACCGGTACTATTGGAGCGGCCCAATACGCATGAACTATAGGTTATAAAATGCAAGAATTCACTAAACGATCAATTTCATTCTCTACTTTGTTTTTTAGAGAGAATGGTAAACCTCTGGCCTTACAAAACACAGGAGTCACATCCTTTTTTAAATTAAAATTTATTTTAACATCCTTTAGACAGCCCAAATCTTTGTTAAACAAATCTGCATATCTATCAATCAAACTATTTTTATTAGATTCATTATTTAAATTTTTAATGCTAAACAATCTAGAATAATCAAGTTTTAACTGTTTAAGTCATTCTCTTTCTAAAAAAATCACCTGGATTTTTCATTTACAACTATTAATCGTAAATATTGGTTGGCTTCTTTTACAAAAACATTTCTTTGTCCTATAATCTCTATTGATTTACCACAAAAGGATTTTAATCTTGAATTTGTTTGAAATAATTTTTTACCTTGCCAATAAATCTTATTAATATATTTAGGTATTAACGTAACTGGACTTCCTGTATCTATTGTAAAGCACAAAGAATATTCATCTACTGTTAAATTTATTGTGGCATCAGTTTCGCCCTGTACAGAATATATAGAGTCCTCTTGTACAAATTTATATCCCCACATTTTTACTAGCTTTCCAGACCCTACTTAAATGACCCAGTTTTTTACATTTTAAAACAAGTCTTTGTTCTATGAGGGCAAACAGAGGCTACGTGTGAATGTCTTTCACCACATCTATAACACATTATTTCTCCCCTTTGCCTGAAAGGCCTATGCTGCACCATACTATTATTGTACTCACCATTTTTATCTTTTCCATTCACAGGGGATATATTGGCCACTAATTTTTCTTGTAATTCTCTTGTATTTATCTGCGCCAGTTCGAACGAGATCGCCACTGCAAAACTTTATCCAGGGTGACATCGTTGTTTTCTTGTAGTAGCTTCTTTTGCAGGCTTTCCAATTTGATTCCAGCCACAAAACGGCCTCGCCTCATGGTTCCCAGCATATCGCCGAAATTACAATTTATTGCTAAATGTTTCAATTCTCTAAGATATTCCGAAATTGATTCTCTCTCCTGTTGAATTCTCTTTAAAAATCTGCATCGCTGTGGTATCGCTTTCTTCTTTGGATCCAAATGCAGCTTAATTATTTGAATGATTGTATCATAGGGTTGATCTTTCATTAGACCAGAAAGAAAATGTCGTTTCCCTGCTTCAAAGTTTCATAATCTGGTAGCGAGGTAAAAAACAGCACTTTAATCTCCTCCTTCAGTTGCCAAAAAGAAAGCCTCAAATTTTTGTACGAAAAGATCGAAGTGTCCTCCACTGGGCTATAGCATCTAAAAGGTACTATTAACTTTGAACTTGTCATGCGGATCTTTTCTACTCCTTTGTTTTCTTGATCCAGATAGTTTAAAAGATGTAGTTGTTATACTTTCATAGACGCCGTTTTCCTCAGCCTTTTACTGGCTCTGTAGATCGCGCATCCTCGTCGCCACTTTTGTTGTGTCGTAATTAAACGTACAAGAGCTCAAACTTGACCATGGCCAACAACAAATGTCCAATTTATATATACATATATTTTTACATAATGAGGCTTTAAATAATACAAATAATATTCATCTATTTACATAAACAACAGTTAACTTATAGCGAGAAGAGTAGAGGACTGAGCACAGATCCCTGAGGTACACCAGCCCATGTTCTTCGGTCCTTGGAAAATGCTCCATTGACCCAAACCTTTATCCTTCTTCCCCTTAAGAAGTCTGCAATACAGATTAAGATTTTTCCTTTACTCCGATGTTGTGCAGCCTTTCAAGTAATTTCTCCCTTCACACTCGATCAAAAGCTGAGGTCATATCCAGGAATACGGCCGTTGTCTTCTTTGGCGGTTTTTCCTAGAAATATATTATTGATTGACAGAAGTAGTACAGTTTATCAGTTGTGTACAGTGTCTGGATCTTTAGGCAGTTTGGTAGAAGTTTATTTTATTATTGTTAGTGAGCCAGACTATGAGCCTACAGTGGATAATTCATTCTGTTATTTTACAAAGTATGCTGGTAAGAGCAATTGGCCGATAGTTCTTGCATTCCTTGGCATCTTTGTTTGGTTTCAATATTGGCACTATAATTGATATCTTCCAATTCTTTGGTAGTTTACCAGTTTACCATGAAATCTTCAGTATTCGTAGGAGTTGATTTTTAGCTTTGTCTCCAAAGTGTTTAATCATTTCACCAAATATTAGAGCATCTCCAGGTGACATCTTGTATTTAGCTTTTCTATTGATGAGTTTAGCTCATTCAGTGTGAAGTCTATCGAGTAAATATCTTGTTGATGGTAATTTCTTGCTTGTTTAACTAACCTGTTTACATTATTTTTTAGAGTCCTGCCTTCATTCGTATTGCTGAGTCTGGAAGTGCTTGAAAGATATTCAGCAATTATTTCAGCCATCTGTTTGTTCGTTCTCGCTATTCATATCGGTTAGAGTATTGGAGGATTAGTGTTGGTTTTGATTGTTTTATAACAATAATTATATTCCAGTGATGGCTTTCCTTTTTTGGATCCATTTTTTTCGCAGAATTCTGCCCATTTTTCTTGTTTGAATATCCAAATTTTTTGTTCTATTTTGTGACTAATTTCAATGAGTTCCTTTATGATTTCTTCTGTTTTATTTGTTTTAAGAAGTTCATTGATATTGTCTCTCTCTGCAATTATTGCCTCGATATTGTGGTCCTTCCAGTAAAGTATTCACAGGTCTTTACGTCTACCTCTAGGTATCGATACTTTTGCAGCTTTGGATATGTTCGAAGAGAATTTTTCCTATTTTTTGTCAATCGTTCTGTGATTCAATTCTTCGTTGCACAGTTCTTTAAGCTTTTCTGTGAATTTTTTCCAGTGTTCTTTTATTCTGTTGGAAATTCTCAATTTTGAATTTTAGGGTTGTTAAAATTGGTCTGTGGTCACCGATTGCACTTTTCAGAATTTTCCATTGTGTTGTGGGTGCGATGTTGTAATTTATCGCTGCGATGTCTATTGTGGATTCTGTGCCTGTGGACCTGGATAAATAGGTGTTCTTCTCGTTATTTAACGGTGTAAGGTCGAGGTCGGTTAGCATGTCCTCAACCTGCTGACCTTTGTTATCCTGGACAGGTGATCCCCAAGTTGGTCTTTCGGCGTTAAAATCACCAAGTATGATTGCGATATCCGAAGACGCTTCACTTAATGTCTCTATCAGGCCTGTATTGATGCTAGTATTATCGTGGTGATAAACATTTATGATTGGAATTGTTTTATCTGTAAGATAGATTTCTATTGCCTGAGCTTCTGTCGTGCTTTCTCTAGGCTTACTCTGATTATAGGCGATTTCCTTAAATTTGATTTCTAGAGTTTTAATAAAAAGGCAAGTCCTCCTCCGAATTTTCCCGGTCTGTCCTTTCGTAGTGTTGTATAATCTTTGATATTGAATCTCAGATTCTGATTCAATTTTGTCTCCTGAGGACAAGTAATATGTACATTGTTGTCACAGAGAAGACAAGTCAGCTCTTTATTTTCCTCTGGGTACCATTTATATTGAGTTGTAGTAGATTGAAATGTGTTCTCGTAGTAGATTTCTCATCATGAGCTCGAGCTGCAGCTCCTGACGCGGCGGTTACCCCGGACGCGGTAGCATTACTGAAGATATCAGTTCTGCTCTTCATTTGAAAATGGGTGCCGTTGCAACGTTAGTCATCTTGGAAACGAACCAGAATTTGGTCAAATATTCCAAGGGTCCAGGGTGGGCCCGCAAGGGGGTGTGGTCGGACTTTCCCCTTCCCCCTGGAATGTCGCCACTACAGGATATAAAGTACTCTTGTTGAAATTTTTTAATTGTGATTCCGAATCTGCCAATGAAGCTTTACGAGCGTTTCGTTCCTTTAAAGATATTCGAAGCGGTAAAGGACCAATGAGTTGCTACTCTCTAAAGCGATTGATTAAAAGTCTTGAGGAAACTGGATCTCTGGAAGCAAAACCTCGGAGTGAAAGACCATCGACATGCAAGTCAGTGGCTGTTACGGTTTTGCAGAATGCTGAAGCTATTGAAACGTTATCCACGTATGGAGAAGTAAGTTCTAGACAAGTTTCTAAACAAACGGGGATTTCGTATGGAACAGTTTGGAGAGAACACACATTTAGAATTTTTCTATAAAAATACCTTAACAAAGTTCAACGTTTTCACGAGTTGAAAGTCAGCGATTTTGAGAAGCGTCAAGAATTCGCTGCATGGGTTTTCCGGCAAATTGATATTGATGAAAACTGGCTGTCAAATGTTCTAAGAACAGATGATGCTCACTTTTATCTGAAGGGAGAATTTAACATTCAAAACTGCCTCATTTTGGCAACAGAAAACCCTAGGAATTTTAAAGAAATACCACTTCATCAGCCCAGAGTTACAGTTTTGTGTGGGTTCACTTCTTCTTTTATTATTAGGCCATATTTCTTTGCAAAAATCAATGGAAGAACTTTTAAAACCGTTTTTGTAACTGGTGAACGTAATGTTCAACTTTTGAGAGAAAAGGTTATTCCCATATTGCAAGACAGACGAGCACTAAGCGAAATAACATTCATGCAAGATGGAGGACCTCCTCATATCTCCCGCGGTGCCAAACAATTGCTGAAGGATACGTTCGGTGAAATTCGTTGATAAGTCGCCACTTTATATACTAGTGGCCTCCAATATCACCAGACTTGACGCCTAACAATTTCGGTTATGGGGGTACATTAAGTCGCGTTTTTATCGATGCCGGCCTACCACATTGGCCATGTTGAAGGCTTCTATCAGATGGCACGTTTTATAAATTTCAACTATTTAATTGTGACCATTCTCTCATCTATCGTCTGCAGGCGGCGTTTGAGAATGAAGGGCGCCACATTGAGCAAGGATTGTGACCTAATACAAGAGAGAAGGCAGTTACCTCGTGTTATATTTTGCAGCTCTTTTTTTTGGGTTATGGGAATAATAAATGCTGTCCTCACATCTTGACTCTTTTTTTTTTTCTGTGAACAGTAATTTTTTTGTTTGTCTTTTGCCCACATCTTATATTATGTCGTGCAGGCCATAGTGTTATAACTTCTCGAATAACACTGGTATACACAATTTTACCCTTTATGTGTTTAGTTTATCGCTTTTGCTCATTAGAAGAAATATCATAAGGAATAATCTCTGTATCCCCCCCCAACTTTAGATGTTTTGCGCAAAAAATAATACAAAATGATTTTACTACCACGTTTTTCAACGCAAAAGGTCGATTCAAAAATGATTTTTTTAGGGGATACATTTTCAAAATTTTGTACAGTATAATAAAAAATGATAACATTCGACAAACCCATAGGATATTTGGAATAAAGTACGACAAATATATTATGTCACTCCCCTCTATATTTCATTTTTGGATCATGACAAATATCCAGTTAAATAGTCAAGTGTCGCCAATTAGTCAAGAAACTACACATTCCTTATAGCACGAAATCCTATTAATAGTGCCATCATAATTTTTGGTACTATATTAACATTTCAAAAAATCGTGTATTGATATCAGCAGTGTTTTTTCAAACATTCAATCTATTTCATAAAACCCTATCTAAAATATAGATATTTTTGCTACATGTTTTAATTTGCATTTACCTATTTTACATATCTCAGATTGTATTTAAAAATCGTTAACCATTTCTTCTAACTTTTAGCGAAATGGTGTTTTATTAATTTATCATTTGATATTATTAGGGTTCTTTCCTGGTATTCAAAAAGGAAAAATACGTGTCGTTCAGTTATATTTTTCAATTTATCAAACAATTTGGCCGCTGAATCGCTGATTCTGGTAGAGCGCCATCTAGCGAATAAAGTTGTAACTAAAATCAATTTCGAATTTTTCATTATTTGCCCTAAAAAATCCCATTGCATCCTGAACCCAATGGTGTTTACCGCATTGCTCTAGCGCAAATATTCGCGGAGTTATTAATTTTTAAAGTTGTGCGGGACTTTTGGATCACCCTGTATATACACGAATGCATCAGATAACCAAAACAAATGGAAATTTTGCCGAAATGAAATTAATCTAAAAAATAAATGTCGTCTTTCCCGTTAAAAATAGACGCTAAAATTAACTGCCATCTATTGACTGTCTCCGGAAACTAGAGACTCAAATTTGATCCCTTGTGGATATTATGATATAAAGTCCGCCATGAATTGAAGAGGGCCTCACATTAGCATTAGGATCATATTTGAAAAGCATCTTTGTTTTGTATAAAAATAAAGGTCACATCTCCCGTTAAAATAGACGCTAAAAATAAGCGCCATTTATTGACCGTCTCAGCAAACTACCTGACTCAGGTCGGTGACAAAGCTCTTGTCTAACACCTAAACACCTCTTTAGAAGTTTATGAAGATTTCATTTGATCCCTTGTGAATATTATGGTATAAAGTCAGCCATGGACTGAGGAGGGCCATGAGCTCGAAACCATCGTATTCAGGTAGAATCTTCTCAGTTTGCCAAAGCTGGTGTTGTGGCTTTGTTCCAGACCCATGTCTGCTAGTTTGCGGCGACGGTTGATAGATGTCGCTTAGTTTTAGCGTCTATTTGACGGGAGTGAACTTTATTTTTTATACAAAACAAAAATGTTTTTTTTTTACAAATTTGACCCTAATTATTCATTTTATTTTGTATCGACAATATCAGTAGAAAATGACTATTGTAATACAAGGTCTATCCCTTTATATTAAACAATTCAACCAATTATTTAATCTATTTTCATTAATAATGTGGCTGTGAAATGTTGATTTCGTATTGCGCAAATAGTATCTGCCATATTAAACATAATTAAATATTCTTGAGTTAAATTTTTGTTAACAATATTATAAGAAAATCGAAATATTTTTTTACCACGAATGATTATTTTAAAATAAAACAATTTCATACTGCCTCTTACTGCAGTAGAAAAGGGAGGTAGTGATATTTTATTTAAAAATAATATTTCGTGTCAAAAATAGTTCATATTTCTGATAAGAGATGGCGCGCTAATGCCTCTTATTTATATTAAGTTTAAATGTTTATAAAAGGTCGCGTTTATTATTATTTTGTTCAAAATGTTAGAACATTACTTTCCAAGTTTTATTGGATTTCTGAATTTTTCATTTCATTATAATATTGGTCACCCTAATATCTTTGGAATTCAGTAATATATAGCATATAGTGATCGTGACATGAATCAAGATAAGTTTTATATGTAATTATAGAAATACAAGTGTGTATACTGACATATATTTTATTAACTTTATATAAATAAATGCACAAAATTATTAATTTAAGTTCAGATTGGGACAAATATTTACAGGGTAATAGTTGTAAGCACTCAATGATGGCTGTCATGATGGTGATCGTGATGATCTTCGTGACTGTGGTGGTGATCATGGTGGTCTTCGTGACTGTGATGGTGATCGTGGTCATGATCGTGATCATGATCGTGGTCGTGGTGGTGATCGTGCTCGTGACTATGTTCGTGACTGTGCTCGTGATGGTGGTCGTGGTCATGATCGTGATGGTGATCATGATCGTGATCGTGATGGTGGTCATGGTCATGGTCGTGATGGTGATCGTGATCATGGTCGTGATGGTGATCGTGGTGGTGATCATGATCGTGGTCATGGTGATGGTCGTGGTCGTGCTCGTGATGGTGATCGTGGTGGTGCTCGTGGTGATGCTCATGATGGTGTTCGTGGTGGTGCTCGTGATCATGATCGTGTTCGTGATGGTGGTCGTGGTCATGTTCATGATGGTGATCATGGTCGTGTTCATGGTGGTGGTCATGATCGTGATCGTGATGATGGTCGTGATCATGGTCGTGGTGATGGTCGTGGTCATGGTCATGGTGGTGATCATGGTCGTGGTCGTGATCATGATCGTGGTGGTGGTCGTGATCGTGCCCATGATGATGATCATGATCGTGGCCGTGATGATGATCATGGTCGTGTCCATGATGGTGGTCGTGATCATGCCCATGATGGTGGTCGTGGTCGTGTCCATGATGATGGCCGTGGTCGTGGTGCCCTTCGTGGTGGTGACGCCCCTCGTGGTGGTGACCACTCTCGTGGTGGTGACGACCTTCGTGGTGACTGTTGTGACGACCCTCGTGGTGACTGTGGTGCCGGCTCTCGCTTTGTTCGAGCGCCTCGTGCTTGCTCAGGGAGTCGTGGTTGTCCTCATGTTTGGACTTGGCGGGCAGGGAGTGGGCCGCTAACCCCAGGCAGGCCACGACGCACAGGACCAGGACACACCTCTGTCACCACACAAAATACTTATCATTTAATGTCTAGTCAAACGACACAATATCAATTTTGAAGCTCATTTAATCTTTTCATTCTCCTGAGGAGAGCGACAGCAAGTCACTGAGATGACAAGAATTAAATAAATTATTAATTGATGTAGTTATATTTCTCTCTCCTTATATATTACTATTTATTTATATTTATTTATTTTGTATTTAGCCCTATATAATATTATATGGACATGATAATATAGTAGTTTAAATCTCAATCTCTCTCTCTCTCTCCCTCTACCATCTACAAGTACCATCTTGGTCTTGAGATGGGTAATGCCAGCCAACACATCGACCTGCCCACTCTATGGGAAAGAACTCTCACAGTCCATCGGTGGCGGAGTCTTTCTCGCGGTGGGCACCACCAATGACGACCTTGTATTTATATATATATATATATATATATTAAAAATAAAAAAGGCATCTCCTGACCACGAGCACATGTGCTTTTTAGATGGAAAGCGCCATCTAGTGAGGCAAAAATAAACGTTTAGTTTATTTTTGCCTCACTAGATGGCGCTTTCCATCTAAAAAGCACATGTGCTCGTGGTCAGGAGATGCCTTTTTATTTTTAATATCAACACCTGACCCACTTATCTTTTATTTTTTCATATATTAGCTTTTCTTGATTAATCAAGAATGGGTATTTGGCCAATTATGGAATAAAAAAATCAACGAGAATAGTTGATATTTATTCCGATAGATGGCGCTCAGCCATCAGCAACTTTCAGTTGCACGATAAGGAGATGCCTTTTTCTTTTTTCATGTATATATATATATGTTCGTGGATGGCTTTTCTTGATTTATCAAGAAATTGGGTTGGCCAAATATCACGGAGCAAGCTAAATAAACGTTTAGTTTATTTTTGCTCCACTAGATGGCGCTCTGCCATCTAAAAAGCACATGTGTTCGTGGTCAGGAGATGCCTTCTTTATTTTTAATATATATGTATATTTATCAATTGTTTTATATATTTATATCTATTTATTCATATATTTATCATTATATAATCTTATTTATTCATATTTATATTTATTCTGTATTTAATCTTATATAATCTTATATGGACATGATTATAAAGTAGTGTCAATCTCAATCTCTCCAAAACAATATTAGTATCATATTTATAGAAATATATTTCAAGAACATTATATCAATCCATGAAAATTACTTCAAAATTCTTTAATATTGTTTATACATTATATATATTAATTAATTTGTTTTGAAAATAGAGCAATCCATATTTAATTCATTAGATAATAAAAAGGCATATATTGGATATAATAAAATATTTCTTTTGCCAATATTTCGGTTGGCTGAACGCCAAACCTTTATCAAGGCATTACATTTTTATATACACAAACTCTGCACCGCATAATACTGTGATATTATAACACTATGCGGCGCTGAGTTTGTGTATACAAAAATGTAATGCCTTGATAAAGGTTTGGCGTTCAGCCAACCGAAATATTGGCAAAATAAATATTTTATTAAATCCAATATATGCCTTTTTATTATCTAATATTCATTAATGCATCATGTTTTCTTCTGTGGAAGGGCTACATCCCTGAAAGATAGAGATTGAAGATTTTGTAAAAAACCTTCATCCTGGAAATCTGGTATTTGAAACTTAATTATATATTTTAACAGAGAGAGGAAATATATATATATTATTGATCATATTTTTATTCTTAGATGTGAGAAAATAGTACAAATGTGATATTGTACTGGGATAATGCTTTTTTCATAATTCTTAGATGTATATTAAAGAATGTAAGATATATTAAAATATTATCTAAATATGTTTTAAAATATTACTCTTAATTGAGAATAAGCATTTTTTTTAAAATCAATATTAGGGATTTAAAGCACTGATCAATTATAGTGTTAGAAGAATTCTTTATAACGAATTAAATAGAATAAATACATTCTAATACTGAAAAAATTCAAAAAGCCGGTGATGGCAATAAATTCAGAGCAGTAACTTACCATTGCTGTTGACTATCCAGTAGGTAAAAGTCAACTGAAGTTCTGAAGGCTGAGCTCAGCTTATATAGTCCTCTATCTATGTGGGTCGCTTTTGTCTAGTTGGATAGTTGAATGGACTTTTTTGTTTTGTGTGTTCTTTAGACATGGTTCATCTTTAACAATGATATGTATTCGATTGATATATTTTATATCTTTTTTTCATTTAACATTTATTAAATTCTTTCTCTTGATTATCTGTCGCCCCATTTTGAAAGTTCATTACTATTATTAATATTATTATTTATGTACTCAGAGTAGAAGACATGCAGCTTATATACATTGTAGCTCACATTTATCATAAATGCAAATTAAACTTTGTCATCTTAAGATATTTATTCTTATTCCCAAGGGGGGTATGAAATTAATTAACAAATTTAACATTAATATAGATTTCATACTGAAAACTGAAACCAAATGGCATGCCTGATCTTATTAATAATTTATATCTTTTCATATTAAAAAAATTAAAATATTACTTTAAAATGTTTATTCAAATAGTATTTATTACTCCCTCTCTAATATAAGTATTAATATATATATATTTTTTGAAAATATGTAGATAAAATAGTTTGAATATTTACCCGCAAATATTTACACATGATACAACGTGTATTTCTGTAATAAATGAATAAATGCCTGATATAAAATATGAATTGGAAAATATTTCAATAATATAGGATTGCCTTAACAATTTCTATATTTCTAAGAAGAGATAAAAGCTAACAGTGAAGAGTTTCTTTATTAAATAAATATGAGTTTGACGTGAGCTTTCGGACAATAATTTCCTTCAACAGGCTGTAATACGGATGCAAGAAACTAGAGTGAAAATATATGATATCTATACATGTAATTATTTTCACATAAATGGAAATATTTCACAAGATAAATTATTATTGTTTTAATATTTTCTTGTAATTTTTTGTATATATATTTGTTGTGAATTGAAAAGAATAAAAGGAATCTAAAAAGGCAGGAATTATGAGGTTTTTTAACACGGAAGAAAGGAAAAGAGGGAAATTAAGGGATTAGGAGGTATTATGTCTATGAAAGGAGAATTGATTGGGTGTTATCCTGATTAAAAATGTGTAGGTACTGAGAAGAAAAGTTAATTTTACGGTTGATGCTATTGAGTTGTATTGAGATGAAGGCTTCTAAAAAGAGAGGCTGCTATTTGTTTCTTATATTGATATAATGTGCTATTGCTTGTTTTAAGTTGAATATGTGGCCTGTATTGAGGATATTCTGGTTTATTTGGGATCTGGTTTCTTTATTGTTGATCTGTTAAACGGAAGGATTTGGAGAGGCCGGTTTCGCCAACACATGAGGCGTTAATGACAAAACGCCTCTCCATTAGAAAGATAATATATACAACATTTAATGGCCATGGATTATCCTAAGCACTTCATCATAGACAGACCTACAACCCGTATATTATCCGTCGCTCCCATATATACAGGTCTCTCTGCTCAATCCCATCTTCTTCTACTAACATAACAATAGCTAAACTATCAAAAAACATGGCCTATCAGTGTATTTCAATATCCCCCAAAACATGGCCACAGACTTAGAAACCATATTACAAAGAATTGACCTCCCGAACTATCCCTTCAAACTGGCTCCATATACTCAGTAAAATTCAATAACTGTAACATCTCATATGATGACGAAACTGGCCGCACCATCTCCTTCCGTCTAACAGAACATCAAAAAATGTATCAGCTATTTAAACACACGATTCCAAATCTACCAGCATATCTTCAATACTGACCCTCACATTCAACTTGCACAAGGCCATAGCACATTACACTAATAAAAGTAACAAACAACAGCCACTCTTTTTAGAATACATCACCTCAATCCAAACTAGTAGCAACCGCAAAATGGATTTTAAATGTGTTGTTGTTGTTGTCGTCATGTCCAATGAATAGCCTCAGATGTCTCCATGCATCTCTATCACAGCAGCAGCAATGTCCACTATCATCTTAAATATGTATTATTAGTTATTAATTCATCAATAATTATTCCATCTAGAGCTGGTAGTTCAAGCCACGTACTTATGTGTACTGTATGTATGTGTACTGTAGGTGTATGGCCCAGGCTATGTATAGACTAGATAGTTCAGACCTCTGGGTATTGGCTAACTAGACCTCGGTGTAAACTTCAGTCTGGCCGGTTGTCCTGAGTATATTTCAGCCAATCATAATTCCTGGTTGTATACTGACCAGACCATCACAACTAGGTATATCTCAACCAGGCAACACTTGGATCCTTCAGCCTAATTTTTATTTGCTTCTTGCAATTTTTTCTCTTATTCCCCCTTTTTTTCTCTGGGAAACAAAATTATTTCTCTTCATATCGAGACATTAGTATTTTTTAAAAATATATTATATACCTTTTATTCCATAGATATCGAATTTGTTGTTTTATGGTTCTTGCATCTAAACAATCACTTTTATCATAAGAAGATTCAATATTTATTATTAGATTTTTGTATTACTATAAATAATATTTATATACCTTTCTATATCAAGAGCATTTTAGCAGATATTTTCAGCTTTTTGTCAAAATATATCAATTCAAACGAATTCTCAGTAGTCATGTCAAATCTATTTACCCGGAGAGTATTTTTCCTTGCCAATGTAATGAAATACTTGCAATAATTTGCACACTATTACTCATTCTTACTCGATCATTTTAACAAAGTAATAAGGCAAAAATATAGATTTTCTCCTATTGTTGTCATAGCACCATTGCTTTCCTATACATCTCTCTCTCTACACGTAGATTATAATTCTTAAAGTATAGCTGATTACATATTGAATTCCTTTCAATTGAAAATCATCAAATTATTCATATTTGAATAATAAAGAATATACAATTTCTCTCTCTTTCATTTTGTTCACAAGCTACGATAAAGTTGTATGTGCTTAATATATTTTGATATTGTAATATGTAGTAATTTATAATACAATATAATGCGGATTATGATTGTAAAACGACATCCCTGGACACTTTATTTTTCCGTTTTTCTTTACTCTTCACAATTCATCCTTTCATACCTCATCCCTGAAGTTAGAAATAATCGTTATTTCTCCTTAAAATAAATTTATTTTTTTCGTTCAAAAGAAACACATGCGGGATAATTTTCAAATGTCGTCTACAATTGTAATATGTATTACGCCTAAAATTGTAAAATATAGAGTAATCAGAAACCACTATAATGGTTTTTATTATTTCATATTCAGAGTTGTTAAATATTTATCACTTAGTTTACTTCACTACCAATTAAAGATCCAAATAGGTTTCATAAATTCTAAACCAAAATTATTCACCTATTAGAATTTTTGAGATATTTACCTAATAGTTAGAATCGTTCATGAGGAAGAGAGAGAAAAACTAAAAGACTTGGAGGTATATAACAATACTTTAGTATCCTCCTTATTGTATAGAGCTCCGTTTGGCATGAACTGTACGTTTTCGCTAGTTTGGATTAATTTTCAAACATTTTAAAACGTATTATAGCTGATATTTAAGCTTTATATTCAATTAATACCTGCAATTGCATCATTATTAAAGTAATAAATTAGAATTTATCGAGGTTTCCAATAGCCGTAGATATATGTAATGGGGAAAATAGTACAAAAGGTTAATGCAATATAAAATATGTATATATGGTTTTGACCAAGGACTTGGTTGACATATTCATGTTTTTAGTTCTTATGATAATTCTGTAATGGAAAAATATTATGCAAATATATACATTTTCAGTAGCATACAATCTCTTTTAATGAAAAACTACACTACCTAAGATTATTGAATATTAGGTAGAAGAGTACATAACAGTTAGATTTTTTGATTAATCAAGAATGGGTATTTGGTCAATTCTTAAATAATTAAACATCAACGAATAGTTAATATTTATTCCGATAGATGGCGCCAGCCATCAGAAACTTTCAGTTTGCACGATAAGGAGATGCCTTTTTCTTAATATATTGAGGGGGTTAAAATTTTTAAAATACAATTAGATATTCTTAGTAGCGGTAACCGTTTGAGTTAAATAACGAAAGATTTACAAAAATTACCAAAAAATCATAAAGATACACACGTCGCAACCCTTTTTACTTACTTGATTAAAAATATCACATCTCTGAATACACTATTGTTAAAGAGGAACGGAATAAGATCTTAAATAAGATTATTCAAGTCTACGTGAACCCAGTTCAGCTAATCAGAATAATGTCCTAGAAAAAATATATAGCGATTGAATTGTTTAACTTTCAAGGTATTGTAGAGAACAAGGTATATATATATATTCTCTAAGAAATAAAATAGAGAACAATTATCTTCCATAGTTAATTTGTATAGTTATGTTGAATACTTTGATTTCCTTTTAATTTTCCCTTCTCTCCTTTGTTTATGTTTCTTTTTCCCTTTTCTCCATGAAAATGATGCATGGTGAGTCCTTACAGGACGGAAAGGTCTTAATAAAGCTGTTGTTGTTGATTAAAAAAATCTTTCGGGCAGTTATATAAAGTTATAAGAATTCCAACTGAAGAAGAACTGTGAGGTTTGAAATAAGGTAGTTCATCGATATATATATATATATATATATATATATATATATATAATAAAATAAACATTTCGACGTTGTTTTTTCTGAATTTTTTCTACATATCTAAGAAGATTCTTATTTAGAAAAGCCATCTAGTATTATAATTTGACTCTGTTAAAATCTAAAATTTAAATTTGAATTATTCCATTCAAATACATTTTTAAAAATTAATCCTTTTAAATTTTCGATTTAGCGAATATTTCTCTATTTTATTTCTTGAAAATAAAGATACTTCGGCCAGTAAATCTTTTTATTACCTCGACGTTTCGACAAAATCTTTTGTCCTCGTCAGGAGCAAAAAAAAAAAAAATTGAAACATTTGGCAAGGCGTTGAAAATTATTCTACAATAACATAAGAATATTTTTTAACGCTTTGCCAAATTTTTCAATTTTTGTTCGCTTTGACAAAGATTTTTGTCGAAACGTCGAGGTAATAAAAAGATATACTGGCCGAAGTATCTTTATTTTCAAGAAATATGAATTCCAGCCAGGCAGCCTCTATCTTTATGATTATCTTTTTTTAATAGAAAGAATTCTATTCTGACAATTTGTTGCACAAAAATAACACTAACTTAGTTTTAAATTTTAAAATCATTTCACACAGAGAGAGAGAGAGAGAATAAGCACAAATGCTGATGATTTTGAATGAGATATTGATTTTTAAAACCTAAAAATGTTATAGAGATTATATGAAATATTTTAAGAGAGTAATAAACGCTTTAAGTTATTTTCAATTAGATTACTAACTAAATACATGAACAAAACTTGAGAAAGTGGAAGGTCTTCAATGTCGCTGGTCATCTGTTTTTTTTTTCAAAGGAGACAGAGGTAATTTTGTTCACACTTGGTTATCTCGTGTGTTTACAATAAAGGTCACTGTGTATTAAATATCTTTCAGGATTATTGAAAGAATCCCGATATACATGCTGAAAGGTACAACTTCCTTAAGTTTTGTCCTGAGAGTAAATACATGGTACATTGGGTAGATAGAACAAAAAAAGTTTTCAATAATTCCATAGTTCTCAATAATTCCATAGTTTTTCAATAATTCCATAGTAGTCATTTTATTTATTATTGAACAGGTAGAAAATTTGGTTAAAAGTGAATTTCTTGTCAATCGTTTTAATTTAAAGGGAAACATTAATTTTTGGCTAAAATATGATAATTTAATTTTGTATTTTCAAAAAAAAAAAAAAAAATTAAGCATATGCTCTCTAAAAGATTTCAATAGCATCGGTGTTTGAGTTCATTTGGCTGGCCGCGTTTTGCCAAATAATTAAAGCCTCATATATTTCCTAGGCTTATTAAAAATGGATTTTTTCGCTTCTTTTTATTAAATTGTTTGTGAAACGTATATTCATGGAAAATAATTTAAGGATGCTGTATATTTTATCATACGTTATATCGGGATTCACACAGTGACTCTGAAAGATATTTGACACATAGTGATCTTTATTTATGACACACGAGATAACGATGTGTGACAAAATTGCCTCTGTTTCCTTGAAAAAAAAAGACTTTCATCTCCTTGAGCTTTGTACATTAGAGTATATATTTTGAAATTTATGATTAATTTCCTTAGATATGTAACAAAAGTGTGTTTAAAAGCGAATGATACCTGTTTCTTTTTTATATTTCTTCCTTCGCTTTTAAAATTCTCATTACATACATTTGGTAAATGTTTCAATAAAAAAAGCATATGATAATGACGATATAAAAAGTTTGATTAATGTGTGTGAGTTTAAAAAACGAACAAAATTAACGCATAGACAAATATAGTTTATTACATTTTTTGGATAAATATACAAAGTTATATATATGACATCTGAATAGTATAAATATATACAGTATATTCGATAAAAGCAATCAATGATGATCGTCATGATGATGGTCATGGTGGTCTTCCTGACTGTGATGGTGATCATGGTGGTCCTCGTGACTGTGATGGTGATCGTGGTCATGATCGTGGTCATGGTCGTGGTGGTGGTCGTGCTCGTGACTATGTTCGTGACTGTGTTCGTGATGGTGGTCGTGGTCGTGATCGTGGTGGTGATCATGGTCGTGATCATGGTGATGGTCATGGTCATGGTCGTGATGGTGGTCGTGATCGTGGTCATGGTGGTGGTCGTGGTGATGATCATGATCATGGTCATGATGATGGTCATGGTCATGTTCGTGATGGTGATCATGGTGGTGCTCGTGATGGTGCTCATGATGATGTTCGTGATGATGTTCATGGTCGTGATCATGTTCGTGATGATGGTCATGATCGTGTTCATGATGATGATCGTGGTCATGTTCATGGTGGTGGTCGTGATCGTGCTCGTGATGATGGTCGTGATCATGATCGTGGTGATGGTCGTGGTCATGGTCATGATGGTGATCATGGTCGTGGGTCGTGATCATGTTCATGGTGGTGGTCGTGATCATGGTCATGGTGGTGGTCGTGGTCGTGCCCATGATGGTGGTCATGGTCGTGCCCATGGTGATGGTCATGATCGTGGCCGTGATGATGATCGTGATCATGTCCATGATGGTGGCCGTGGTCGTGGTGCCCTTCGTGGTGGTGACCACTCTCGTGGTGGTGACGACCCTCGTGGTGACTGTGGTGCCGGCTCTCGCTGTGGTGGAGAGCCTCGTGCTTGCTCAGGGAGTCGTGGTTGTCCTCATGTTTGGACTTGGCGGGCAGGGAGTGGGCCGCTAACCCCAGGCAGGCCACGACACACAGGACCAGGACACACCTCTGTAACCACAACACAATTTAGCCTATGGTCAGTTTTATGATCCATCAGGCATGTCTATAGATAGATGCTCATCTAATAATGCATAAAGGTAATATTAGAAGAATAAAAAATGTGATTATTTGAGCATATTTCAGGAACCTGTCAATAATTCAACCTGCAAGCTGTAACCTAATATTCCAATAACAAGCCAACAATGGTCAAAGATTGCTTCTTGAAGCATTATATCGCGAAACAAAAAACCTCAATAGGAAATTAGATTAACCACTTCAGTTCAAGCACAACCAAAATCACAAACAACAACAAAATATTTTATTTCTGTGATAAATAGACACTTCGACCAGTTAAAGTTTTTTTATATATATAATATTTTATAATGTCATCTAGAGAAAATTATGAATTCAAAACTTCAGAATATGATATCGCAATTTAAAGAAGGCATGAACAAATTAAAATATATTAATTATTGTTTTAGTTAATGTCAAAAAAAAAACTACCCAGGTTCTCCTTCAGACATAAGTATTTTATTTTTGTTCTATTTACAATGTAAGTTAATGAAAATTTTTGAATATTTTGCTGCAATATTTTCAGGATCATCAGCACTTAAGCTCTACTTTTGCCGCACAGTAAAAACATGTGAAGACAAATTTATAACCCATTTTTACAAAACTTGAAGGGTCTTTTACAAGAAATTTGGCTCAATAAAGAGCATTTATTAAGGTGCCTATCAACTTTCATATATATGTTTCTGTTAAAATTTTACAAATTTCTAGCCTTCGGAAATATATATTGTGTCGTATTTTCTCCCGTAGAAGGGTTTCATTTCCGCAGGCTAGAAATTTGTAAATTGAAAGTTTTAAAAATAATTTTATCCCTAAAAGCTGATATTTTACACCTTAAACTTATGAAAAAAATAATTCGCTAATAATGATATAAAATTTATTTTTAAAAGCCAAAGTAAATATTGGACAAAGTACATTATTAAAATTCTTGGAAAATTCCCCAACCACGATCACATTTAGAGATATTGTTTATTCATGAAAGTCAACAATGCTTATTATATTATTGAAAATAAATTTCAGAAATACAGTAGTTCCTCCCTGCAAAGGACACCTAATTGAAGAGCCAAAGTGTACTTTAGGGAGAGGTGTCCTCTTACCGGAGAGTTGATAAATTGTAAAAATGGCAATTTTGCAAATGAAAATTGTTCTTTGTGGAGAGGTGTCCGCTAAAGGGAGTTTTCACTCTATCTGCTTTATTTTCAAAGTTTTATCAAGTTATCACAATTATTCGGGAATTATTCAGTAGTAAATTTACACAGCTATTGACTCTATCCATTAACCACATCACACGAAATTTCGTGAATTTAATTTTTTTTTGGTAAATACTTCATTTGTGTTTTGGTCTGATCATTGAACAGAGTTTGGGTTTGAAAATTCTCATTTTTTAGAAATATTTGAATTCTTAAACATATACTATAGATAAATCTAACTTTCTTTTGATAGCTAGTCTATACAAAATAAAAAAATTATTCTAGTACTCTCAAAAACATTCAAGGAACCTGATGGTACCAAATTCAGAGCAGTAACTTACCATTGCTGTTGACTATCCAGTAGGTAGAATCAACTGAAGTTCTGAAGGCTGAGCTCAGCTTATATAGTCCTCTATCTATGTGGGTCGCTTTTGTCTAGATGGATAGTTGAATGGACTTTTTTGAAATTGTTTTTTAGACTTGGTTCATCTTCAACAATGTTAAATATTTAGCTTATATATTTTATATCATTCTTTATTTATATTATATTCATATACATTTTTAATCGAAACTTTTCTTTTATTCTCTGTCGCCCTGTTCAAGGTCTATGCATGTGCTCAGAATTATATAAATGAAATATATAATCATATCTAAAATCGAATTCAAAGAATTGAAATTTAATGCATAAAAAAAAACATTGAAATAATTAACGAATATGACATTTTTATATTCTCAATACATCTTTTACTAGATTCCCCTGTTTTTCAGGACTATAGAATCGACAATAATTTATTAGTAACGGATCCAAGTATTTTTATTTCCAGTAAAGAAATGTATATCAAATTCAATACCTTTTGTAGATATATTTTAAATTATATAGCAACAAATATATTTTAAGAAACTGATAATTCATATTATGCTCATTGTACATATTTCCAGACACTTCTCTCTTTTGTACACAATTCTTTTTTCTCGTTTTTTCTCTCTTTCTTATTGTTAATATCATATGACTATTCTATTCACGGCCTAAAATTATTGTAAATATATATATAGAGTTAAATGTAAAGACATACACACACACAACATGTATGAAAGCGTAAGTGTCCCTAGGGGGACTTAGCGCTTTAAATTGGAATAAAAAATACATTTTATATTGTCCGAGATATCAAATTTTTGAAACCAAATGGCATGCTTGATCTACGGATATGAATTGAGTAATCTCCAACTTACCTTTCAAGGATTTTTTAAGGAACCTATTTTCCTCAATTTTCCAAAAAGTAGCACTTCTCATAATTAAAGGTTAATAGATATTTTAGGCATTAAAATTCCTTTATGAAAAATTATTCTTGTCTCTCAATTTATTTTTATTATTAATCCAATCTTGCCTAAATCTTGATGTATATTAACCAAAAAGTTTAAATTTTTTACATTACTTAGGAGCCTTTTGAAAAACATCGTCTAACCCTTTCCACTCAATATATAAAAGATATAATTTAATGAGGTCTTATAATAGAGTTAAATAATATTCAAATTTATTAAAAGTGTTGTCTGGATCCAGGAACCTGGGTTATGAATATATCTTTCTTGTTTGAACTGGTAAATTATATATATATATATATATTAAAAATAAAGAAGGCATTTCCTGACCACGAGCACATGTGCTTTTTAGATGGCAGTGCGCCATCTAGTGGAGCAAAATAAAATAAACGTTTATTTAACTTTCTCCGTGATATTTGGCCAACCCAATTTCTTGATAAATCAAGAGAAGCCATCCACGAACGCGTTTCGCGCTATTGGCGCTCGTCAGCGTGGAGTAGGCTGTACCACTGCGACTAAAAAAGCACATGTGCTCGTGGTCAGGAAATGCCTTCTTTATTTTTAATATCAACACCTGAACAACTTATCTTTTATTTTTTCTATTGTTTTTCATATATATATATATAGTAGTAAAGAATATAAATAATTTTAAAAACTATTATATTACTCTCGCACACTCTCTATATTTTTTAAAGTTTTGAAGAATTTAATGAAGTGACCGTAACATCTGATAAAGACAAAAAGGGTTTTAAAAATTTCTTGCTTTATTGCAATTTTTTTTGTCGAAAGAAGAAGCAGCTCCTTCGATGCAGAGGAATATGCATTAATATACATCACTTTAAATATGAAAATTCGAAGGTGTAATGCAATTAATATTTTGAACATTATTAAAAAAAGAAAATTAAAATTTTTTTTTTTTCCTCTATCTCTAATTTTCTCTCTGTTTTAAACATAGAGTAAAAATAGTTCGTACAAATGACAGAGACGAGAAGCATCTTATAATAAAGAATATAGAGAACTTTTAAATCAGAAAAATTGAGGTAAGAGGAGTTTAAAAGCATTATTCAACATTTAAACATTCAACATTCGGTTTTTGTTAATGTTTATGACAACTCGATTAGGCTCAACATCAATAAGTTTTATTTATTCGACTCACTTTGAAATTGAAAATACAAGCGAAATGTTTTTATAATACCTATGAAGCTGAATTAGGATACAAGTTTTAAAGTCAGTTTAAATGCGATTAATATGCACTATGGACATAAATATATATATAGGAAGTTGTACCTTTTAGCATGCATATCTGGATTCGAACAATAACTCTGAAATATATTTGATACACAGTGACCTTTATTGAAAACACACGAGAAAACCAAGTGTGAACAAAATTTCCCTTGTCTCCTTCTTATTAAACAGACAACCAGCGAAATCAAAGAGTTTCCACTTCCTCAAGGTTAGTCCATGCGTGTACATCGAAAATATAATTTGAGGGTTAAACATATTAGATGAAAGGATGTGGATTCGATTTGAATGTAGATGCTGGAAAAAATTATATTATTTTCAAAATATCTTGAGATTCAGCCGAAAAGAAATGCACATTTTATATACTGGAAAAAAGTATCGCCTAATATATTTTAATAGCATCTGTAGAGGATTTTATAAATTCGAGAAAAATATATTGAGAATATTTTAAAAAGGAATTACAAAAGGTGATAAATGCTTAAGGACATTTTCAAAATATCTGGAAACCAGATTCTAACTCTTTAATATAAATGGATATCATTCCATTTCAATCACTCAACCATGTGACTGTCTTTATGAATAAATTTATATATATATATATATATATATATATTAATATAGATATATATATAAAATAAAAGGATTTAAAAGCGCGAATGTTTCTTTTATACATAAAACGAACTTCTACTGTCCTTACTGCGATGAAAAAATGTATTGGGAGGGCTTGGCTCATCAGTGGTGAACCCTCCCAGCGGTTTCGCCAATTAATCCACCAGACCGCTTCTCAGAGCTCTAATACTGTATTGGATCATTCTGCTTTTATATGCTACACTGAAGGATGGAATCTTAGAAATGGTTTTCAAGTATACTATGGACATAAGCTTATAGGACAGTATAATTACATTCAAATATTTGCTTCGAGCAATGCTCTTCAGCAAACTATAAAGACAAGGCCAGTTAGGCATATATTAACACAAAGCAATAACGCTCCATCTATATATATAAAATAAAAGGATTTATAGCGCGAATGTTCTTTTATACATAAAACGAACTTCTACTGTCCTTACTGCGATGAAAAAATGTATTGGGAGGGCTTGGCTCATCAGTGGTGAACCCTCCCAGCGGTTTCGCCAATTGAATCCACCAGACCGCTTCTCAGAGCTCTAATACTGTATTGGATCATTCTGCTTTTATATGCTACACTGAAGGATGGAATCTTAGAAATGGTTTTCAAGTATACTATGGACATAAGCTTATAAGACAGTAGAATTACATTCAAATATTTGCTTCGAGCAATGCTCTTCAGCAAACTATAAAGACAAGGCCAGTTAGGCATATATTAACACAAAGCAATAACGCGCCCGTCTATATATATAAAATAAAAGGATTTAAAAGCGCGAATGTTTCTTTTATACATAAAACGAACTTCTACTCTCCTTACTGCGATGAAAAAAGAAAAAAGAAGTTCGTTTTATGTATAAAAGAAACATTCGCGCTTTTAAATCCTTTTATTTTATAAATATAGATGGCGCGTTATTGCTTTGTGTTAATATATGCCTAACTGGCCTTGTCTTTATAGTTTGCTGAAGAGCATTGCTCGAAGCAAATATTTGAATGTAATTCTACTGTCCTATAAGCTTATGTCCATAGTATACTTGAAAACCATTTCTAAGATTCCATCCTTCAGTGTAGCATATAAAAGCAGAATGATCCAATACAGTATTAGAGCTCTGAGAAGCGGTCTGGTGGATTAAATTGGCGAAACCGCTGGGAGGGTTCACCACTGATGAGCCAAGCCCTCCCAATACATTTTTCATCGCAGTAAGGACAGTAGAAGTTCGTTTTATGTATAAAAGAAACATTCGCGCTTTTAAATCCTTTTATTTTATATATATAGATGGCGCGTTATTGCTTTGTGTTAATATATGCCTAACATGGCCTTGTCTTTATAGTTTGCTGAAGAGCATTGCTCGAAGCAAATATTTGAATGTAATTCTACTGTCCTATAAGCTTATGTCCATAGTATACTTGAAAACCATTTCTAAGATTCCATCCTTCAGTGTAGCATATAAAAGCAAAATGATCCAATACAGTATTAGAGCTCTGAGAAGCGGTCTGGTGGATTAAATTGGCGAAAACGCTGGGAGGGTTTCACCACTGATGAGCCAAGCCCTCCCAATACATTTTTTCATCGCAGGTAAGGACAGTAGAAGTTCGTTTTATGTATAAAAGAAACATTCGCGCTTTTAAATCCTTTTATTTTATATATATAGATGGCGCGTTATTGTTTGTGTTAATATATGCCTAACTGGCCTTGTCTTTATAGTTTGCTGAAGAGCATTGCTCGAAGCAAATATTTGAATGTAATTCTACTGTCCTATAAGCTTATGTCCATAGTATACTTGAAAACCATTTCTAAGATTCCATCCTTCAGTGTAGCATATAAAAGCAGAATGATCCAATACAGTATTAGATCTCTGAGAAGCGGTCTGGTGGATTAAATTGGCGAAACCGCTGGGGGGGGGGTCACCACTGATGAGCCAAGCCCTCCCAATACATTTTTTCATCGCAGTAAGGACAGTAGAAGTTCGTTTTATGTATAAAAGAAACATTCGCGCTTTTAAATCCTTTTATTTTATATATATAGATGGCGCGTTATTGCTTTGTGTTAATATATGCCTAACTGGCCTTGTCTTTATAGTTTTGCTGAAGAGCATTGCTCGAAGCAAATATTTGAATGTAATTCTACTGTCCTATAAGCTTTGTCCATAGTATACTTGAAAACCATTTCTAAGATTCCATCCTTCAGTGTAGCATATAAAAGCAGAATGATCCAATACAGTATTAGAGCTCTGAGAAGCGGTCTGGTGGATTAAATTGGGCGAAACCTCTGGGAGGGTTCACCACTGATGAGCCAAGCCCTCCCAATACATTTTTTCATCGCAGTAAGGACAGTAGAAGTTCGTTTTATGTTTAAAAGAAACATTCGCGCTTTTAAATCCTTTTATTTTATATATATAGATGGCGCGTTATTGCTTTGTGTTAATATATATATATATATATATATACTTAATTTTAAAATGTGTATATGTCATAATATATACTTTTCCAGGAATAATAAAGCAATCCTAAAGCCAGCCCAGAGAGAGACGGGATGTAAAGTCCGGTCACTTGAGACAGCAGGACATTCCAAGGGGCGGCAAATGGGGGCCGCCCGTTAACACCTTGAAACTTTTAAGACAGTTGGGGGATTGTGTGCGACACGAACGGACGCCCGGCTTTGCCGGGTCCTGGCTCTCCCCCCTTCTCTCTCTCTGGTTGCCTGGGTTCCTCTTCCCAACTTGTGTTGTGATTATTTCTCTTCCCACCTTATTATATTGCCACATATATATACTCAAATTAAAAATAAAAAGGCATATCCTGACCGCTCTACATGAGCATTTTTTAGATGGCAGAGCACCATCTAGTGAAACAAACAAAAAAAAAACATTTATTTTTATTTTTTGATACCCATTGGGTTGGCCAAAAATTATCAAACAAATCTGATTAAATATATTTTTTTTGTTAGTTCCATTAGATGGCACTCTGCTATCTAACATGTTCATGTGAGGGGTCACAGTATATGCCCCTTTTTTATTAAAAAAATACACACCTGATCTTTTTAGAAAAAAATACTTATAAGTACAAATAAACTGACTCTCAAAAGAGGAAGTTATAATGGGGTGCTGAGAGAAGAAATCTGTATCTTCTAGCACATTAGAAAGATTTTTAAAACATTTTGTTATGAATATAAACTTTTAATACTTTCTCTCTCTGACTATAAAGCTTTAATGAAACCATTTTCTATATTGATAATTCAACTTTCGAAATAATTTTCTCAAACCTGATATTTTTATCAATATCATTTTTATTTTTTTCTTTCATTACTACAACTAAAGATTGATTTTATTTTCTACTTTTCTCGGCAGTATCAATTTCATTTTATTGCTTGTAACTGCAGAATTGAAGATCGAACTTTTTTCTTTGGCTCTCATTTAATCACAGTACCTAACTCCGCCTTTGCCGGACCCAAGCCCGGATGAAAAAGGAGAAGGGAGAGCAGTAACAAGCTCACTAAAAACCTGGGCTCAGCTGGCCCGGCTGATAGTACCCTGTAAGGGCTCCTAATTCAAGGATACAGGATGAGCAGCGTTTGTACTCCATGTTAGGAGCGGCTGCACATGGCGTCTGTTTCCTCATGTCAGAGGCGGCCATTTCTTCTGGAGCTAAGTCGGCTTGCCACTGAGTAGTGCTCCCAGTCTTAATGACAAAAACAGACGCATTCTACTTCACCCAGACATGATCTCAAACTTTACAAGCTTGATACCCTAATATGATTGAGTGGAGATAAGAAAGAGGAAGAAGAAGACCTTTTCCTTGTTGTCGTCCATTACTAGCTTCAATTCTTATATTTAATGCTTCAAATTTATTTTATTCCTGAAAACTTCATACCTTAGAGAAAACATAGGTATTTCAAAAGTTTTCAATTTGATTCTTGTATCAATAAATTTCTTCCATAAATCATTTTCATTTTCAGATCCAATGTCATTTTCTGTCTAACCTTTTCAACCATTTTATCAAAATAGGCGTTTTTTACATAGGTTTTTGAGTTCATATTCTCAGTATTTATTTAATAAATGATTATTCCAATGAGACCATGTAGTTCAGCCCAATTCCGTGTATATCCTAGCCAAGACATACTTGGGTATATGCCAGCTTGCCCATACCTCACCTAGAACACATGTTGTTATACCTAACCAAGTCTGAATATACCTAATCCAGGCTGAATCTCTTGTGCCTACACCAGCTAAACCAGACATAATGGGTGCAGCTCTCCGAGCTGTATATAATCCAGGCCATCACACCTGGGTATAACAACCATGAATCTCTTGGTTACCTAAAAGAATTTGATCTTAGTGTACTTTTTTCACTTTTTTCCTTACTCATCTTTATTTTTCCAGAATTCAGAAAATAATACACTCATGAACAAAACTTAAGGAAGTAAAAAGACTTTAAAGTCACCTGTCATTTTTTTAGGAGACTGTGGCATTTTTTTTTTACACTTGATTATCTCGTGTGTCTTCAATAGGGGTCACCGTGTATTGAATATCTTTCAGAGTTATTGTCTAAATCCTGATATACATGCTAATAGGTACAACTTTCTTAAGTTTTGTCCCCATGAGTGTAATTTATAGTAAGAGAGTTAGCCATTATAATTTAAATAAATCTTTTCGGTAGAAAATTACCTTTAGAAAATAAATGTCTATTCAACCGTTTTAATTCCCAGACAAAATCTTAAGTTTAACGACAGTTAGAAAGATCTATTTTGCATTTAAAAAAAGAGATATTTGTTATTATATACAGTAGAACCTCCCTTTAGTGGGCATCCATCTAGCGAACCCCTCTCTAAAAATGACGTTTTCATTTGCAAAATTACCATTTTTACAATATAGCAACTCTCCGGTAAGACGACACCCCTTCTTAAAGGACACTTTGGCTATGCAATACGGTGTCCTTTACAGGGAGGTCTCAATGTATTTTCTTTCTGAAATACTTCAAGAA
The DNA here is from genome assembly GCA_030710605.1 of Cordylochernes scorpioides. Taxonomy (NCBI): domain Eukaryota; kingdom Metazoa; phylum Arthropoda; class Arachnida; order Pseudoscorpiones; family Chernetidae; genus Cordylochernes; species Cordylochernes scorpioides. Next base: position 24,744,261 of record CP092867.1, read on the forward strand.
TATAGGTGCATGAGTTATATTGTTTAATTACTTGATCGTTGCGGTTTTTTTTCTCGAAAGATTGAAGCCCCATATAGGCATATTATAAACTTGGTCTAATCACATTTTCTGATTAAAGGTTTATGGCACCTATAATAATGTATTGACCTGAATAAATAACATATATGATAATAATTGCTATAATGTGTCAAAGATACTAGAGTCAAACAACCACTCTTTGTCTGGCTGAAAATATATTTTTTTCAGCGAGGATAATTTAAATATTGAAAGATTACCATCTATTTGCATAGTGTTAAAAGATTAAAACAATGTTTAATATGAATGAAAATAGTTAATCATATCAAACGGACAAAATGCATAGTGTATGATAATTTACCATATATCACAACAATAATGAAATGAATAAAATATTTCAATTTTATATGTATAATTTTATTGAAATTGATAATGTGAAAATCTTACAAAGAGGTGTAATTGATTTTATTATCCTCATATAAATAAATACACAACAATTTATAATTAACATTTGAATAGAATAAATATATACAGTGTAATCCCTCTAGGCATTTAATGATCATCGTCGTGATCATGGTGGTTATCGTGATGGTCTTCGTGACTGTGATTGTGATCATGATGGTCTTCCTGACTGTGATGGTGATCGTGGTGGTCTTCATGTCTGTGATGGTGATCATGATGGTCTTCGTGACTGTGATGGTGATCATGATGATCTTCGTGACTGTGATGGTGATCGTGATCATGATCATGGTCGTGGTGGTGGTCATGATCATGCTCGTGACTGTGTTCGTGATGGTGGTCGTGGTCGTGATCGTGGTGGTGATCATGGTCGTGATCGTGATGGTGGTCATGATCGTGGTCGTGGTGATGATCGTGATCGTGGTCATGGTGGTGGTCGTGGTGATGGTCATGGTCGTGGTCGTGGTGGTGATCATGATGGTGGTCATGGTCGTGTTCGTGATGATGATCATGGTGGTGCTCGTGGTGGTGTTCATGGTGGTGTTCGTGATGATGTTCATGGTCATGATCATGTTCGTGATGATGGTCATGGTCGTGTTCATGATGATGATCATGGCCATGTTCATGGTGGTGGTCGTGATCGTGCTCGTGATGGTGGTCATGATCATGGTCATGGTGGTGATCATGATCGTGGTGATGATCGTGGTCATGGTCATGGTGGTGATCATGGTCGTGATCATGATCGTGATGGTGGTCGTGGTCGTGCTCATGATGATGGTCATGATCGTGACCGTGATGATGATCGTGGTCGTGTCCATGATGGTGGTCGTGATCATGCCCATTGTGGTGGTCGTGGTCGTGGCCGTGATGATGGCCGTGGTCGTGGTGCCCTTCATGGTGGTGACGACCCTCGTGGTGGTGACCACTCTCGTGGTGGTGACGACCCTCGTGGTGACTGTGGTGCCGGCTCTCGCTGTGGTGGAGAGCCTCGTGCTTGCTCAGGGAGTCGTGGTTGTCCTCATGTTTGGACTTGGCGGGCAGGGAGTGGGCCGCTAACCCCAGGCAGGCCACGACACACAGGACCAGGACACACCTCTGTAACAACCATAGCAATCACATATCATATATGGATAGACAAAAGATGCAATTAATATCTTATATTTCTGTTGTAGTCAATCATATGCAGCTTGATATGTATAATAATCGCAAATATAAAAATATAATTCTTTACACTCTGTTTTTTTATATTAGAATATAACAAATAATAACTGAATATACCTTATGAAATATATTTTTCATCCTATACAGGTGAAATATTTGATATATAATTTTTTCAGAGTCAATAACAACTGACATCTTTGGTGTTTTGAAAATAACCGATAATATAATATAGAAAATTAATTCGTTTCAATGACATAAACGGTTTTTATATCACAAAAGTAACCATAAATAAAAATTATTTATTATTATTTTGATCATGTCTTTATCAACATGTGGATCAGAGGTTTGGTATAAATCAATCAATAGCCAATGTAAACAAAATAAAATCTATGAAATATAAAATAATTTTATACTCAATTCGTCTATATAAAAATACTTCATTTTAATGTGACCATATCCCTATGTGCAAATATCCCCCCCCCCCCCCTCTCTATCTCTGTGTGTAAAACATATTTGACAAGATGTCAATTAGAGTGTTCAAATGTCATGTCTCTCTCTCTCTCTCTTTGAAGACCTTGTATATATATTTATATATATATGTATATTTATCTCAATTATTTTCATCTATTTATATATATTTATTCCTATATTTATCATTATATAATCTTATTTATATATACGAATTTATTCAATTTGGTAATTAACCATATATAATCTTATATGAGCATTGTAATAAATCAGTTTCAATCTCAATCACTCTCTCTATCTCTCAACTTACAAACTATATAGATTTAAGGACAATCAAATATCACTATAAAAACCTAAATAATTGCAATCCGTACTTTAATGAATGAAAGGAAGAAAAAATTGTTTGCAAAAAGTTTCTTAAAAGAAACTTTTTGCAAACAATTTTTTCTTCCTTTCATTCACAATCTAATATACGATATAGCTCAAACCCCGTAGATGATCAACATTATTCACATGCCTCACGTTTAATTTAATCATTTTTAAGCTTAAAAATAAATATTTTTACTGAGATAAAATTGGATACTTTCATTGCATTTCCGTTGTGTTATCCCATTTTATTTCTGTTCACATTTTAACAATATTCAATTAGTAACGCACCATGAAAATTTTGGAAATATTCAGCATCAGTCGGATCAGTAGAAGATCCAAGTTCTTACTACGGTGAAGAAACACAGGAATCAAGACATCTGCAGTTGAAAGTGGCCAATTGTTGAAAGGTACAGATGACGGGAGAGTTTATTCATATCAAAGATTTATATAAAATTGTAAATAATTAAGAATTCTATATTTAAAAAATTGAAATATTTCAAAAATATATTTATAAGATTTTGGTTGAAAGATCAAGCCTTCAACTCTTTTGACACTATTTTAAAATACTTAATAAAGTACTCAACAAAATGTTTCTTGAAAAATAAATAGTAAAAATGACTAAAGAATTAACTGATGTACAAAAATACCACCCTAAAAATATACAGATAATTGTGATGATAACATTTTAATGAAGTGTATTTCTCTCCAATATTAACTTTTGGAACTTTAAAGTAGAAATTCAAGGTATAGAGAAAATCTGATTTTATTTAATGGTCGTAATATATCGAGATATTAAGTGCTATTTAATATTATAGTTTCAAAACCTTTCAACTTTCACTTTAAAGAAACATGATGGTAACTAAGTTGGCAGTAACTTACCATTGCTGTTGATTATCCAGTAGGTAAAAGTCAACTGAAGTTCTGAAGGCTGAGCTCAGCTTATATAGTCCTCTATCTATGTGGGTCGCTTTTGTCTAGTTGGATAGTTGAATAGACATTTTTATTTGTGTGTTCTTTAGACATGGTTCATCTTCAACAATATTGATATGTTTTTATATAGTTTAGATTAAGCATGTCAAACTCAAATCCTAACACGGGCCAAATAAAAAAGTAATAAGATTATGTGGGCCGCAAAAAAAGAAAACAAGTAATTAAATTTTTATAGTAACATTTATGTAGGTTTATTTTTAAAAATACTAATAAGAAAAAAGAAAGTAAAGTTAATATTTTCTCCCTGATATTTGGCATCTCTTTTCTGCTACCATCTTTCCTACTTCGGGGGAAATCTTGTTCGCAGTGATTAATTTTAAAACTGACCCAAGGTGAACGTCAGTAATTCTCGATCTGATTGGAGACTTATTTTCTTTCATAAGTGAAAATAACTACTCGCACCGATAAGTACTTCCAAACATGGACATAATTTCATATGCTAATTTTCAAGTGTTTACAAATCTGGCTGGCAAATATTTGTAAAATTCAGAAACGCCAACTTCAATGAATTTTGCCTTTAAATCTGAATCGCACTGGATATCTATTACCTCCATTTGCATATGATTAGGTACTGATTCTATATTTATCGAGAAAATCGAAGAAAACAAAGTAAACTTGCCTTCCAAAGATTTGAAATCAGAAAACCTTGTTTCAAAATTCATTTCTAAGATTTAAATTTTTTTCCGCATATTTTTGATACGATGCAGTTTCACCTAAACTTGATTTGTACATGTTGCATGTCGGAAAGCGCATTAAATCTTCGTTTTTCAATTGCTTTTCCCAAAGAACTAGCTTAAATTTGAATGCATCAACTTGGTCACACATGTTGGTAATGATCTGATCCTTTCCTTGCAGTTTCAAATTTAAATCCGACAAGTGTTTTGTTATGTCAACCATGAAGGAAAAATCTTGCAACCATACTTGATCAGAAAACAAATTGATGTCTTGATTCTTGGTTATTAAAACTGACATATTTCTTCTTTCAAGTCCCAAAATTGTTTGAGAACCTTGGAGCATGATAGCCAAAGTACCTCGGTATAGTATGATAAACCTGAATATTCGCTTTCTAATTCAGTTAAGAACAGAGAGAACTGTCGCTGATTTAAACCTCGAGATCTTATGAAATTGATGAATTTTTGATAGGTGTCAACACATTTTCCATTTTTATTACCTTCGTACATAATACTTCCTGATATATAATGCAATGCGTATGATGAATATTGGAACCATCAGAAATTTCACTTAGTTTTTTTTCGCAGTAATGCTACGAAACCGTTGGTTTTTCCAGTCATTGAAGGAGCTCCATCTGTTGCTACAGAGGTCAATTTTGATTGAGGTAAATTGTATTTTTGCAGAAGATCATAAACGCAATTAAATATATCTCCTCCTGTAGTAGTGCCATGCATCGGTACTAGTTCCAATAATTCCTCAAAAATGTTGAAATCCGTGTCGCAAGCTCGAAAGAAAACAGCTAACTGAGCTAGGCCCCCAATGTCCGTACTCTCATCACAGGCAATGGAAAATGCTTTGAAACAAGATTATTTTTCTTTTATCTGATCATTTAAATTTCTGGCCATATCAGTAACTCTTTCCACAACGGTATTTCGAGACAAAGTTATTGCTTGAAACGTCTTCACACTTCCAGGACAAACAATTTCTGCAGCTTTAATTAAACATTCCTTGATGAAATCACCTTCAGTAAAAGGTTTTGAGTGTTTAGCTATCATCTCCGATAAAACGTAGCTTGCATGCACCGCCGCTTCACTCTCTTGTGATACTTTAGTAAACATAAATTGTTGTTTTTTTCATTCCCAACTTGAACTCTTTTAACTTTTCTTGTCTCATTAAACCTTCGTAGGTATTATATTTTGATTTATGTTGTTCATAACGACGTTTAATGTTATATAATTTTGGTACACTAATAGCATTATTACATATCAAGCAGATGATTTTATCTTTTACTTCAGAGCAAAAATACTCTAATTCCCACTTTCTTGAAAATTCCTATGTTTGTCAGCAATTTTTCGTTTAGTTTTGCTGCCACTTGGTTTTGATGAAGACATATTGAATACAAAGGTCTGAAAAAAAAAAAAAAGTAATCGCTAACACAAAATAATAAAATGTTTTAATTAATATTAAAAAAAAATTAAATTAATATTTTTTAAATTACCAGACACAGAATAACTGCACAAATTATTGAACGTAACTTAAAAAAAAAATTTTTTTCCAGTACTCCGAAAGAATATTTTCTTTAAACTTTAAGGCACACAATACTTATGGCGATGTACATACGTTATGTATGTAGGTATAATATTATCAAAACTTACGACTTATGTATGGCGACCAGTGGTTCGTTATTAATAAAAAAAGAATGTATTATTACAATTTTTAAAAATTAGGCTACAAATTTTTATTATTATTATTTTTTTAATTTATAAAATTTGTTTAATTAAAATATATTGTCTGGTGGGTCGCAAATTTATTCGTTGTGGGCCGCATGAGGCCCGCGGGCCGCGAGTTTGACATGCTTGGTTTAGATTCACACATCAATTAATCATTTTTAATTGATTATATTTACAACTTTTCAGTTTTCTGTGTCCTTTTTAAAGGTTTATGCGTGAGGTCAGAATAAAAGATGTAGCTTAGATACATCATATCGATCATTATATGCATTCAAAAGCGTTAAAATACACACACATATACAATATCAATAACTTAAGCATAAAAAATGCTAATAAATATGACATGTTGGACTTCCTAAGACATCAGTTTCTAAGCCAAGTGGTTAGTTATGATATAAATATATGAATTGAAAATCTTTCGAAAATGTTTTTCAGAAAGTTTCAAGAAATTGATATCACTCAATATCTCACATTTCAACAATTTTACAATGATGTATGATTAGACATGAATAGATACTATATTTAAACGAGAAAAAATTGCTATAAAGTATGAGTGTAAAAAATGTAAAAGATAGCAATTCGTTTTTTTTTTATTAGTAAAAGCTTTGCAAGCTTTCGTAACTTTACAGTCCTCCAACAGGCATAGCTGTAAGCTGAAAGAACGAGTATATATACTCATATATAACTTGCAAAAAATTTTACGAATAAAGAAACGCATTGTTATCGTTTACATTTTCTACATATACGACAATATGTATCTCATTTGGATCTTTATTTTATCTCTCGATAGATTATCAACACAAATTTCATATTGTATAATTCTCCACCTATATTAATAATTGTAGAATTTTATTCATAAGGTTCCCTTTTGAGCATTCTATATATTATTGAAATTTTCTACAAATTAATATATAAAAATATAAAGAGGGCGTATAACCAGCTCAAAATAAAATCATTCGAATTTATTCAATGTTTTATTCGAGATAGTAAATTGTTATATACAAACAGCATAAACAAAATATAAGACAAAAATGTTATATTAATATCTTTCGAAGTTATATTGTTTCTATAACTTAATATTCTGACCCTACCAATCCACAGAGACTATGTTTTTAATGAACTCCCGCTTTACCGCTATTTTTCAAAAGAAGAGTTTGTGTCTTATTTTGTCTTTTAGAAAAGTTAAGAAAATAAAAAAATAATAAATTGAATATATTATACAATATAATGCGGCTTGTGATTGTAAAAACGACATTTGAATACTATCCCGCATGTGTCTCTTTTCAACGAAAATTCAAAATTTATTTCAAGAAGAAATAACGATTATCTCTAACCTTTTGGATGAGGTATGAAAGGGTGAATTGTGAAGAGTGGTTTCGATTCCCATCCCTGGACACTTTTATTTTTCCGTTTATCATTACTCTTCACAATTCACCCTTTCATACCTCATCCAAAAGGTTAGAAATAATCATTATTTCTCCTGAAATAAATTTTGAATTTTCGTTGAAAAGAGACACATGCGGGATAGTATTTCAAATGTCGTTTTACAAATTGAATATATATATATATATATATATATATATTCTGGAATAATTAAAAATCAACGAGAATAGTTGATATTTATTCCGATAGATGGCGCCTGCCATCAGCAACTTTCAGTTGCACGATAAGGAGATGCCTTTTTCTTAAGTTATACACCTTATCCCAGTACAATATCACATTTGTACTATTTTTTTCATATATATTGTTGCGTGCTCGACCTTTCGCAACGCCTCCCTACTGTGGCTGACCCTTTGTTGCCGTTAGCCTTGCCTACACTACACCTGGGAGCCACGCCAACACGTGAAACTCTCCCAACCTCTGGCAGTATCCGTCAGCCTTACCACGGGTGGGGGGACAGTCAGGACTGACCAGAGGGCGCAGCGATGTGTTGTCGGTAAGAGAGTCACGACCGCACAACGCCGAAGAACAAGCCGTTTATTAAAACATTTTATCTACATTTATAAATGGTCGCAATATCACACAACCAGTACTTTACACAGGAGAGGTGTCAGGATGAGGCCGGAGGAAGAATCACACACAGAACCATCCACCACAGGGGATGGCGGAGGAACAGGACCAACAACAGAGCCAAGAGGGAGAAACGCCGCATAACTTCATGGCGCCACCTATTGGCCACTTTTAGAACTATTCTGTCTAAGGCCATGCATGCCACACTGCCCCCCAATCAATCCTGATCGTCCCGCTCAGGTCCCACTCTGATTGCACCTCCCTGGAAGAGTGCCAACCGGCTCAAATGGACGACCCTTGGTTTTGCCTCCGAACCTTTCACCATTCCATCGTTGTCCATCTTTTTCTTCCACAGAAATCTGAGGTAGTCCCAATCATTGCTCTTAATGGCCATCAACCGGAAGTATCTTCTCAGGTCGGCCAAAACTCCGTACTTATTTCTCCGAAGCTCTATTCCTATCTCAGAAATTCTCTTCAGAAGATTGGGTATCTCTTTTAAATATCGTCTCAAGGAGAGGTCCGCTGTGTCTTCGACTGGAAGCGTCGTCAAATACTGGCCGTATAGGCGTAGCCCCGGGACTCACACCCAATTACAGGGCGATCAGGCAACAAGTATCCCTTTTCTGCATCTAGCTTTTCTTCTTCCTTTGGGTCAGTACCCTGTTCTGCATCTAGCTTTTCTTCCACCTTTAAATCAGTACACCGTCCACATCCAGCTTTTCTTCCACCTTTAAATCAGTACACCGTTCTACATCCAGCTGCATGGACATCTCCTTGACCTTCTTGTCCAGCTTCCTGTTGGCCTTGGCGAGAGCTCGTCTCTCCTTGCCCTCCGCCTCCAGCTGTTCCTCCAGCTGCATGGACATCTCCTTGACCTTCTTGTCCAGCCTCCTGTTTGCCTTGGCGAGAGCTCGTTTCTCCTTGCCCTCCGCCTCCAGCTGTTCCTCCAGCTGCATGGACATCTCCTTGACCTTGTCCAGCTTCCCGTTGGCCTTGGCGAGAGCTTGTTCTCTCTCCCTGCCCTCCGCCTCCAGCTGTTCCTCCAGCTGCATGGATATCTCCCTGACCTTCCCGTCCAGCCTCCTGTTGGCCTTGGCGAGAGCTTGTCTCTCCTTGCCCTCCGCCTCCAGCTGTTCCTCCAGCTGCATGGACATCTCCTTGACCTTCTTGTCCAGCTTCTTGTTGGCCTTGGCGAGAGCTTGTCTCTCCATGTCCTCCGCCTCCAGCTGTTCCTCCAGCTGCACCGGACATCTCCTTGACCTTCTTGTCCCAGCTTCCTGTTGGCCTTGGCGAGAGCTTGTCTCTCCTTGCCCTCCGCCTCCAGCTGTTCCTCCAGCTGCCATGGACATCTCCCTGACCTTCTTGTCCAGCTTCCTGTTGGCCTTGGCGAGAGCTTGTCTCTCCTTGCCCTCCGCCTCCAGCCGTTCCTCCAGCTGGCAGGTCTGGCTCTCTAGGCCGGCAATGGTGGCCTTGGTACGGGCTCTCTGAGAGGTCTCCCGCTCTTGCAGCTTGGCCGCAGCTCCTTGCCCTCCGCCTCCAGCTGTTCCTCCAGCTGGCAGGTCTGGCTCTCTAGGCCGGCAATGGTGGCCTTGGTACGGGGCTCTCTGAGAGGTCTCCCGCTCTTGCAGCTTGGCCCGCAGCTCCTTGCCCTGTCCCTCCAGCAGGGACCCGGCGTTCTCCAGCTTCTGGCAGGAGGCTCTCTCTGCTGCCACCTCTGTGGTGAGCAGGTCCACGGAACTCTGGGCGCGATGGGCCCTCTCCGCCAGCCCCTCCGCCTTGGCCTGTCCCCCCCAGCAGGGACCCGGCGTTCTCCAGCTTCCCGCAGGAGGCTCTCTCTGCTGCCACCTCTGTGGTGAGCAGGTCCACGGAGCTCTGGACGCGAGGGGCCCCCCTCCGCCAGCCCCTCCGCCTTGGCCTGTCCCTCCAGCAGGGACCCGGCGTTCTCCAGCCTGCGCTTGTCATCCTGGAGCATGTCACACGACTAGCCCTGCTGTTGGCCTCTTCTGCCAGGTCGTCTCTCTCTGCCTCTGCGCTGCGTCCCGCACGCTCTGCTGTACTCGGTTCCCCCTGCAGGGAAATCACCCCGGACTCCAGGCTCTGATCCTCTTGTCCACATCCTTGTGCTGGCCCTGTGTTTCCACCCTATCCTCGACAGCATTCTGGCCCATCTTTCCTCTCTTTGCTTCAGCTTTTCCTCCTTTTCTTGTTCTCGTCTCCGTTCTTCCTCCTCCTTTTCACGCTTCAGCTTCTCCTCCTTTTCTTCTTTTCGCTTCAGCTTCTCCTCCTTTTCTTCTTTTCGCTTCAGCTTCTCCTCCTTTTCTTCTCGTCTCCGCTCTTCCTCCTCCTTTTCACGCTTCAGCTTCTCCTCCTTTTCTTGTTCTCGTCTCCGCTCTTCCTCCTCCTTTTCACGCTTCAGCTTCTCCTCCTTTTCTTCTTTTCGCCTCAGCTTCTCTTCCCCTTTCTTGTTCTCGTCTCCGTTCTCTCTCCTCCTTTTCACGCTTCAGCTTCTCCTCTTCCTCTTCTCTTCGCCTCAGCTTCTCTTCCCTTTCTTGTTCTCGTCTCCGTTCTCTCTCCTCCTTTTCTTGCTTTCTTTCCTTGCCTCCAAAGGCTCATGAACTGCTTCAAAAGTTCTTCCGAGGCCATTTTCTGTCCTCTGGTCTCTACAGGCACACAAACAAGGCGGCCACTATCTGGTTCCCTCCAGAGCCTCAACCCCGACTCTCCACCAGATACTACCGGTCAGTCCACTAATAAGGATCCCACTTCTGACACCAATGTTGCGGTGCTCGACCTTTCGCAACGCCTCCCTACTGTGGCTGACCCTTTGTTGCCGTTAGCCTTGCCTACACTACCACCTGGGAGCCACGCCAACACGTGAAACTCTCCCAACCTCTGGCAGTATCCGTCAGCCTTACCACGGGTGGGGGGACAGTCAGGACTGACCAGAGGCGCAGCGATGTGTTGTCGGTAAGAGAGTCACGACCGCACAACGCCGAAGAACAAGCCGTTTATTAAAACATTTTATCTACATTTATAAATGGTCGCAATATCACACAACCAGTACTTTACACAGGAGAGGTGTCAGGATGAGGCCGGAGGAAGAATCACACACAGAACCATCCACCACAGGGGATGGCGGAGGAACAGGACCAACAACAGAGCCAAGAGGGAGAAACGCCCGCATAACTCATGGCGCCACCTATTGGCCACTTTTAGAACTATTCTTCTAAGGCCATGCATGCCACAATATATATATAAATATTGAAATAAATGCATATTATGGATCAATAAATTTATTAAAATTCAATATTTCGACGAGGCTGTTCACCTATCTTCTCGGAAAAATTCAAACTCCTTTTAAGCTTATTATCCGCGTGATGCGCGCACGAAAAGTATTGATTTAAAATAACATATGTTGGCGTGACAAACCGTTTAAATTGAATTATTGTATCTTCAGAAATAAAAGTCATATATATATTTGACTATTTTTGTTTTAACTGTAGATATGATTGTAATATTTCTATCTTTCTATTGATGCTATTTTTGTCATCTGTAGATGCCCAACTCTCCAAAAAATAATTCTGTGTGTTTAACCTGTACATTGTTGTATAGAAATATTGCATTATCAAAATCTGGCATATGTCCTTGCCTAACTGCATGGTCTACAAGTAACGATAAAGGGCTACGGTTTTTGAAGCTGTCCTGTGTTGATTGAGTCTCTCTATTAAGGTTTTTCCAGTTTCTTCAATGTAGCCCCTTATGTTTGTGAATTTTATCGAAATTTATCTTTATATTTGTGAATTTTATCTTCCATCTTCCTCAAGTTATAAATTGAGATTTTAAGGATTGGAGGTGTTGTAGCATTTCCAATAGAGATTTATTTCATCTAGTAAATGGTTTTCAATATAATAGAGAAATTTTTATAGAATTTATTCTTTTAAATCTAAAGTGAATATCTTTTTGAATATATATCCAAGGATTTTTTTCTATAACAATGAGAATAATTTAATAATAACACTAATCAAAAAACAATTTATGTGTGTTGAAATATTGGGAATTATTACAACTCAGTTCAAACCATCAATGAAATACCTACTTATTGGAATGGAAGAAAACCATATTTTTAGTAGTCTCTTTATTTTTGGTTGCTGACTGTTTATGCTTGGTAAGTTTTACTAGATTCAAGTTAAGCTTAGTCAGGTTAGGTTGCTACCTGCTAGGTTAGCAAGCCAAAGTAGAAAAGTGTAATTCATAACATATTCACGCGATAAAAGAAAATATTGCGTAAAATACGTGCATGTAACGATCAGAGTGCGGCGTTTATAAACTCCGAAGGCGACTAAACGTATTTTAAACCAGGCACCTGGTTTCTCCTGATGGGATTGGTTTAGGTTAGGTCGCTAACCAGACTTTTAATTTATAGGAAATCTTGCTGTATATTCATCAATATATATAAGAAACAAAACTATTAAGCATTCGGATTATTCTTTTTCAAATGTAACAAACTAGAGCCTTATGTTTTACTTCATGCTTATAACTGGATTTGTCTTTATTGTTGGCGGAAGAACATTTATCGATGCTAATATTCACTAGCAATTCAATTGTCCATAGTTTACTTACATACCATAGCTAAGATTCCTCACTTCCGTGTATAATAAATGTAAGCATAATCAATACAGTATACGAGCTCTAAAAAGCGGTCTGGGGTGTTAAATTAGTGAAACCGTTGAGAAGATTTACCACTGATGAGCCAAGACCTCACAATATTTTTTTATTATAGTGAAAAAAATAGTTTGTTTTATTTGAAAAAAGGTAATTCATGCTTAACATAATTTCATTTCTTATTTATCAATTTATTGAGAAATCACGCATCTTATAAATTACTAACTACCATATAATTAAATTCAGAGTGGGCTTCAATTCAACTATACATAATATTTCTCTTTAATATTTAACAACTTGGTATAATACACATAAATTATCATTTATATATGATACACAATGAAGCTTTTAAGGTTTATGAAAAGGAATAACGGCAGTGAGACGAGGGACTTTATTAGATGATAACAACACCTTGATCACTTGTATAATCATAATGAAATACAAGGTGTGTCCAATAAATAATGAGACCGGTCAAAACAAAGAAAAAATGGAATTATAATTTTTTTAAAGGTATATTAAAAAAAAATAGAAAGCTTCAGCTACACTGCGGTATATCACATCACGTGATTACGCGCGCAGTCGATAAATTGTAAGCTTGTAAAAAAAAACGCCTTGCATAACAACTTCTAATTTGTAATGGATAGAAATTTCAAACAAAGAATTTGTATTAAATTTTGCTACAAAATTGAGAAATATCTTTAGAAACTTTAGTTTTGTTGAAATTGGCATTTGGAAGTGAAAATGTAAATAAGCCCACCACATTTAGATGGTTTTTTACGATTTAAAAATGGAATGGAATTGGTGAAAGATGAGAAGGGTGTTTGACGTCTAATTCTGCACAGGAACCCTGAAAAGGTAAGCCAAATTTTGAATTTTATAAAAGAAAATCCACGAATAGGGTTACGACATTGAGGAAGAAACAGGGATATCAAAATCATTAGTTGGATCGATAATTAAGGAAGACTTGCAGTTAAAGAAGACACCTTCAAAATTTGTCCCTAAAATGCTCACACTCCAACAAAAGGAGAATCGCGTTGAAGTTGCCAAAAAATCCTTGAAATGGTGGAAGAAAACCCTAATTGAGAGGAAAAAGTAATAACTGGATACGAGACAAGGATTTTACGGGTATGACCCGGAAACAAAACGCCAATCCATGGAGTGGAAAAGAAAAGATGAACCAAGAACGAAGAAATCCCGACTTTGCAAGTCAAAAAACAAAGTCTAATTGGTCACGTTCTTTAACATAAAGGGAATTGTGCATGATGAATATCTAGAGGAAGGTCAAAGAATTAATAAGGAGTCTTATTTAAACATTATGAGACGTGTACGTGAATCAATTCGTCTGAAAAGAAGTGAAATGTGGAGTTCCAAAATTTGGATTATTCCATCTGATAATGCACCACCACACACCTCTACATCTGTACTGACTTATTTGGCTAAAACACGGCATCCAAATACTTCAACAACCTCCCTATTCCCCAGACCTAGCTCCAAATGATTTTTTTCTATTTCCAAAACTCAAAATGGTTCTAAAAGGAAGGAGATTTGACACTAAAGAGTCCATCATAGCGGATTCGAAAAAGGTCTTGAAGAACATCCCGAAAGATGTATTTTCTAAATGTTTTAATTTATGGGAGAACAGATGGATGCGGGAGGGGACTATTTTGAAATATACTAATAAAATATTTTTAAATCACATTCTATTTTTTCTTTATTTTTGACCAGTCTCATTATTTATTGGACACACCTTGTACATCACATTATAATGAAATGGAGATTACAGCTTCTTTGAAACAGCTTATAAGATGCAAAATTGAATATTTTCATCATAATCGAGAAAACCCACATTCATAATTATTCAATTGGTTTAAAGGCTTTTACCATAACTAACTTATTTGCTTATATCATCCATTACAATGGCACTTATTAACATAATGAAGGAGACAGGGATGTAAAGTCGAATTCAACGTTGAACCACAGCATTGAATAGACAACATCCCTTAGTTTTATTTAATTGTGTTTTTATAGACCTTGAATGTCTTATAGTCAAGTCACCCTAGACTACATCTAGAGTACATCAGAATATTGAGAATACACTTAAACCCAACTTTCTACACGTCCTTAAAATCAACAACAACAGCAAAAAACCTTTATTAAAACACTATTGCCTTACAAGGGGATTCCCCTAAAAGGTTATATATGTACATGAGTGAGAAGGAAAAGCAATTTGGAGGGGAGGGGAAGCAATCAGCCGTTGTCTGTGGAGTTGAGTACTTCTTCCCTCATTTTATCAATCGCCTTGAAAATTTTAAAATATTTATAAACAAATGTTTTATCCAGCAGGAGAGTAGCAAAAATTGTATATACATGTTGTTCATTATAGTGAGTTAGCCCCGGAATTTCCAGTCTCTTTTCCTGTAGGAATGGGCAATGGAATAGATAATGGACCAAATTGTCTTGGATACCAGTATTGCAAAAGTAGCAATTTAAAGGTTCGCTGTTCCAAAATATCGTGATATCATCACGGAAAAATAGCCATAGAATCCTTTGACGGGCTATAAATCGTTTAATTTTAAAAGGGAGGTTTGATAGTAAGTAGTCCTTCGTCATAAAGGAGCTACTTAGAGATTAGAAGTGAATAAAATGAGTTGAGTTTTGTATCATGTCTTTTAAATCTTAAACATCCGGATATTTGTTTCTTGTAGCTGCATTACCACCTGCTCGATGTATCCGAAATGTAAGTACAGCTGCACCTCTTGCATCCTAGCCCTTTCATTTCTCTATATTTAGAACAACAGTTTGAAATTACTACTTCTGCATTATTTTATAAGTCCATATCATCCAATTCTTCATATGAATATTATTTCATGAAAGATATATATGCAATAGAAATCGTTATAAAGAATTGTCAAAGAAAGCTCACTATTAATTGAGGTTGAGATAGATTTTCAGTTTCCTTTATACTTTCGTGTTCTAGATTTTCACAAATTTGGATGGGCATAACTGTTTGAATGGAAACATTTTATATACAGTTACGAGCGTCATGCGTTATCAATTCTTCATCTCTGTTACCGTTTGCTTTTTTTTTTTTGGAATGGCGCTCTCCTATTGGTTGGCTACGATCACGCCACCTTTGCCCCCCCCCCCCCCCCATCATGCCCCCCCCACTCGCTTTTTGGTTTTTGTAACTATTGTGTTGGAGCGGGTCGCTCCTTAAATAAATGCATATATTAGTTAATAACTAAATGGAATCCTCTCTTTCTTTTTCCCAGTAAGAGACGCCTACGGAAGCCAACAGTACATAGACAGATAAAGCACATAGGCTATAGTTATTAACCAATATATGCATTTATTTAAGGCGCCAATTTATAATTGTAACAAATAGTATTTGAATAAAAACATTCAATCGGATAAAACACGGGCGTTGCCCGGGTCATTCGGCTAGTTCTCTATAAATAAGGATCTTATGCGAATTTCTTCTTTTCAAATACGAATCTACATATAACCCATGAATTGAGCTTACTCTGTTTAAGGCCCTTTTCAATCGATAAATTTATAATTTTCTGAATCTTTTCGAAGAGAAAAAATCTCATGTAGTACAGATAGTACACATATATATATTTTCATTATCGATTAATTGTGAAAATCAATTATCTCATATTCTTTTGATTCATTGCCACCGACGAAGAAAACATCTATATTGATTCTATGATAGCAATCAAATGTTTTATTGACTCTTTCTATTCTAATTTAATTAAAAACATCAGATATTCAACCCTCTTGATTAATCGAAAATTATACTTCGATATTAAAGTTATAAGATTAAACTTAGCACCTATCTAAAACAATCAACAATTGTATGATTGTGGCGCGTTATTGCTTTTTATAAATTTATGCCCATAGTTTGCTTAAACACCATTTCTGAGATTACACCCTTCATTGCAGCATATAATACTTTTTTTTTCAAAAGGATAAAACCTCTTATGTTTCCAAGGGCAATTAAAATCTCTTAAATATTTTCTCTTCTTTTTGGGTTTGTGAAATATAATTTTATGTGAAGGTTTGAATGAATAACATTGATGAAGGTGAAACGAATAAAATTAAGTTCAATTGTAATATGTGTATTGAAAATACAAAGAGCTTGTTGAGGAAAATATTTTTTATTAAAGTTATATAAATAAATACACATTATGTCATATGAAACATATGACTTAGATAAATATATACAGTATAAGCGGTATAATCTCTTAATGATGATCGCCATGATCATGGCCATGGTGGTGATCGTGATGGTCTTCGTGATCGTGATGGTGATCATGGTGGTCTTCATGACTGTGATGGTGATCGTGGTCATGATCGTGGTCGTGGTGGTGATCATGGTCATGCTCGTGACTGTGTTCGTGATGGTGGTCGTGGTCATGGTCGTGATGATGGTCATGATCGTGATCGTGGTGGTGATCGTGATCATGGTCGTGGTGGTGATCGTGGTCATGATCGTGGTGATGATCGTGATCGTGGTCATGATGGTGGTCATGGTGATGGTCATGGTCGTGGTCATGATGGTGTTCGTGGTGGTGTTCGTGATGGTGTTCGTGATGATGTTCGTGGTCATGATCATGTTCGTGATGATGGTCATGGTCGTGTTCATGATGGTGATCATGGTCGTGCTCATGGTGGTGATCATGATCGTGATCGTGGTGATGGTCGTGGTCATGATCGTGGTGATGGTCGTGGTCATGGTCATGGTGGTGATCATGATCGTGGTCGTGATCATGGTCATGGTGGTGGTCGTGATCGTGGCCATGGTGGTGGTCGTGATCGTGGCCGTGATGATGATCGTGATCATGCCCATGATGGTGGTCATGGTCGTGCCCATGATGGTGGTCGTGGTCATGTCCATGATGGTGGCCGTGGTCGTGGCCATGGTGATGTCCATGGTCGTGGTGGCCGTGGTGGTGGTGACGACCCTCGTGGTGGTGACCACTCTCGTGGTGGTGACGACCCTCGTGGTGACTGTGGTGCCGGCTCTCGCTGTGGTGGAGAGCCTCGTGCTTGCTCAGGGAGTCGTGGTTGTCCTCATGTTTGGACTTGGCGGGCAGGGAGTGGGCCGCTAACCCCAGGCAGGCCACGACACACAGGACAAGGACACACCTCTGCGACAACAACAACAACCATATCATAATGTATATATGATACAATTAAGATCACGTTTATTTTTAATTCATTATATTTCCCATATAGGGTATCAAATTTAAAGAAATTATGATAAAATTCTCATCTTCCCCAGTTTTAAAAAAAGAATAAAATATCACCTCTATTGTTATTCTTTAATTTATATATATCAGATTGAATGTGTTTGAATATTTCAGATATTAAAATATTAGAAAATTCAAAATATATTACAAATTATTATTTATTAACAATCTTTTTGGTGATTTGAAATATCTGATAATTTAAGGAAGAATCATTCATTTTAATGATAAAAAGGAGAATTTTTGATTATTAAGTAAGGTAATATTATTCGAATTCTTGTTGAATCAATATCATTATCTTATTTCAGCTAATTGCTTTAACAATTAGATTCAAAAACTTGATTAAATATTTAAAAGGAAATTTAGACTTATAGGCGTCAGTATCTTAATGCCGACAACTTATAAAAGCTATTCTGGAAAACCTTTTTACATTACCAAACAATGCTTTTTACATTTCACATTAGGTTATGGTGCATCATAACAGCGGTATGGTAGATTAAACTGGCGAAATCACTGGGAGGGTTCACCACTGATGAACCAGGCCTTCCTTCAATTTTTACATTGCAGTTAGGGCAGTAGAAATTGTTTAATTTTCAAAAAATTCATACGCGTCTATAATTGTTTCGAATATTCATACATTAGGTTACTCATTAGAACCTTTGCGATGGTAAATCTGTCTGTATTTTTAATTTTAAAAATGTATGTCTGTCATAATAAATGAATAGAGTTTATTTGTGTATTTCTTTTCAAGCATCCACATTACATTCCATAGATATCATATTTCTATTTTAAAGGCATATTTATGACATTATAAATAAATATTATAGAAATTCTAAACTACTTCACATGAACCAAAGTTAGAAGAATTAAAAATTTGATGAAATTTAAAGATCTAATATTAACACAACATCACTGTCACGGTTATAAAATCTCTTTATTAGGTAACGCTCAAAAAGAACAACCTAGTTTATGATAATTGAAACAATGAATAATATGTGAAGTTATTCACATATTAAACAAAAGGTTTAAAACGGGATTCAATCCCGGTTCATGACTGTCGGGAATCGAGGGTGTTACCTACTAGTCCACAGACGTTTTCTATATCACTGTCACGAAAAGAGTTATCAATCTATACACCTTTTTATAAAAGATAATCTAACCACTTAACACTTTATTAAAAAAAGAATAATATATAACACATTCCATAATTATATTAATTCTCATAATGAACACAAAGCAATAACGCGCCATCTATACATATAAAATAAAATAATTTAAAAGCGCGAATGTTTCTTTTATACATAAAACGAACTTCTACTGTTCTTACTGCGATGAAAAAATATATTGGGTAATTGGGTAAATCTACTGTCCTATAAGCTTATGTCCATAGTTTACTTGAAAAACATTTCTAAGATTCTATCCTTTAGTGTAGCATATAAAAGCAGAATGATCCAATACAGTATTAGAGCTCTGAGAAGCGGTCTGGTGGATTAAATTGGCGAAACCGCTGGGAGGGTTCACCACTGATGAGCCAAGCCCTCCCAATATATTTTTTCATCGCAGTAAGGACAGTAGAAGTTCGTTTTATGTATAAAAGAAACACTCGTGCTTTTAAATTCTTTTATTTTATATGTATAGATAGCGCGTTATTGCTTTGTGTTCATTTATTCCTAACTGGCCTTGTCTTTATAGTTTGCTGAAGAGCATTGCTCGAAGCAAATATTTGAATGTAATTCTACTGTCCTATAAGCTTATGTCCATAGTTTACTTGAAAACCATTTCTAAGATTCCATCCTTCAGTGTAGCATATAAAAGCAGAATGATCCAATACAGTATTAGAGCTCTGAGAAGCGGTCTGGTGGATTAAATTGGCGAAACCGCTGGGAGGGTTCACCACTGATGAGCCAAGCCCTCCCAATATATTTTTTCATCGCAGTAAGGACAGTAGAAGTTCGTGTTATGTATAAAAGAAACATTCGCGCTTTTAAATTCTTTTATTTTATATGTATAGATGGCGCGTTATTGCTTTGTGTTCATTTATTCCTAACTGGCCTTGTCTTTATAGTATGCTGAAGAGCATTGCTCGAAGCAAATATTTGAATGTAATTCTACTGTCCTATAAGCTTATGTCCATAGTTTACTTGAAAACCATTTCTAAGATTCCATCCTTCAGTGTAGCATATAAAAGCAGAATGATCCAATACAGTATTAGAACTCTGAGAAGCGGTCTGGTGGATTAAATTGGCGAAACCGCTGGGAGGGTTCACCACTGATGAGCCAAGCTCTCCCAATATATTTTTCATCGCAGTAAGGACAGTAGAAGTTCGTTTTATGTATAAAAGAAACATTCGCGCTTTTAAATTCTTTTATTTTATATGTAATTCTCATAATGTTAAATTTAATTTTGCATTATTGTAACATAATACTTATTTATTATTCACATAATATTGATATTAAAAATAAAGAAAGCATAACCTGACCAGGAACACATGTGATTTACAGAAGGCAGAACGCCATCTGGTGGAACAGAAATTAACTAAACATTGAATTAGCCTGTTCCCTGTAATTTAGCCAACCCAATATCTTGACAAATCAAGAAAAGCCATCCACGAACGCGTTTCGCGCTGTTGACGCTCGACAGCGTAGAGTAGGATGTATCACTGCGACCAAAAAAAATTTTGGTCCCAGAGGCTTCTTGAAAAACCAAGAAAAGGGTATTTAAGGCCAAATTTGCGTAAATACGCTTAACACATGATATTGTTACAGGAATTTTTTTCCCTTGCGTCTCATATTTATTTTATAAATAAGATTGATTTGATAAATCAAAATATATTGCTTGGTTGTTCCTTATCATCTACGTCACTATATTAATATAATTTTTGAAAGTTTTCCCGTAAGGAATAGTTGGTTCTAGCTTATAGAGAGACAAAATTTTATATAATACCCAAAATATTGTTCTCAAGAGTTAACTAATATACAGTAACAAACAGAAAACCCCTTCTTGATTTATATAGATAATGTGAATATTATTCAACTCAATTTTATCTGTTAAAAATAATAGGAATTTTGAAGTGAAATATTGATGTAATTCGAAAATTTGTTTGCATTATTGTGGTAGAATTATATAGATTGTGAGTTCTTATTTATAATATAGTACTGCTAAACATTCATAACACCTAATGGTATCAAATTCAGAGCAGTAACTTACCATTGCTGTTGACTATCCAGTAGGTAAAAGTCAACTGAATTTCTGAAGGCCGAGCTCAGTCTAGTTTGTCTAGTTGGATAGTTGAATGGACTTTTTTTTTGTGTGTTCTTTAGACATGGTATATCTTAAACAATGATAGAAATTTAACCGATATGTTTTATATATTGAAGATATCTCCATATCAAAATAAATAATTAATAACTTAGCGCGCCCTCTATCGCTGAAAATTATAAACATATTTTTAACGCTACTTTCCTTTTAAAATATATATAATTAAAATTTATTATACAGACCATATCCTGCAATGAATAAATATTGAAAGAGGGAGAGTATGGCTCATAAGTGGTGAACCCTACCAACGGTTTCGCCTTTTAATCACCAGATCGTTTCATTATTGTATTGGGTAAAATTTCTTATATATTCAATGATGAGGCTTATTTTGGATTCCAATAAGATTATTTATCAATCCAATATTTCGATGGACCAATCGTCCATCTTTTACGAGGTATTTTGTTATGAAGCATACAGCAGGTCGCGTGCTTCAGGTGAGCCACGGACGTCTTACAAGCTTGTTGGGAGATAAACCATCTAATATATACATTTTAAACAGAGTAAATATAATCTAAAGAGAAAAACAGTATATATAAATAAATTTTGATAATTAAGAGTTTTCGAATTAATTAAAGAAATTAATTACAAATAAAAGACCATAAAAATTGAAAACTGTGAAATAAATATATAAATAAGAGTGATAAATATCTGATTTAAAAATGAAATAAAATAAATATATAAATAACATAATCATCTAAGAGGTTCTAAACTGAGTATATACTACATCTATTAAGTCAATCTTTCTATTGATACTATTTTTATTTTCTAATGATGTCCAGCTTTCTAAAAATAATCGGAAATGTTTTTCTTTGATATTTTGATATATATTATAGATGTGTGATCGAAGTCTGGAGTGTGACTATTGTTGAATGCGTGATCTACCAGTAGGGATGTCGGACTATGGTGTTTTAGTGCAAATTTGTGTTGGTTGATTCTTTCACCCCGACACAAAACAAATTTATAAGCCAGAAGATAGAACCAATGTAATTTATAAAATACCATGTAAATCCTGTAAGGCAATATATATAGGAGAAACCAGCAAATATTTATCTGAAAGAATCAACCAACAAATATAAATAATCTGTCTCTCAGTCAGTCCAGTACTTCTTAGTAAACCCTATCTAAGCCTGAGTTGTCTAAACCTCCACTCAGATCAGACCATTTGGATGAACTTCAGAGAATTAACAATTAATCCGCCTTCTACATGCTTTCGGATAAGCATTTTAAGGCACAACATCTTTGAGAGTCACCAAGCGCCCGCCGCAGTGGAGGGCCAAGTAGAGGGCTGGAGAGGCGCCGGAAGGGCAAGTGGGCACCCCGGGGGAGAAGAGGGCGAGAGCGCCGTTTATGAGGGAACCAAGGCAGCACCAAGCGCAGCTAAAGCGCCGCAGGCTTCAAAATTTTTAAAGGGATCATTTCAGTGATCAAGATCAAGAGATCAAGATTCAGAGATCAATAATGAACTTCAGAGAGGTCAGAACTTATAAGTATACCCCAGTCAAGTCGTATCTGGGTATACTTCACACACACACACCTCAGTTAGACCTCCTGGGTATACCTTAACCAAGCCATACTTGGGTAGCTCGACAAATTGTACCATTGTGTATTGCAATTTTTCTTACCTCGCTTTTATCTCCTGAACTCAAAATATTTTTCATTACTTCTTGAATCATTATATTTATATTTAAGTCTTTTTATATTTTGCTTTTGCATAATCCATCTATTATTTTATTTCCACATTTAGGATATTTTTTAAAATTCAATATATAATTTTCCTTCTTTTACATCAAGGGGAATATATATTTTTCCGCTTTTTCCATCACCATCATTATTTTTTTTATTTCAATAAATATAAAATATTGAGCAGCAATTTATTTATCAATTTAAGAAATACAAGGTGCGTTCATTAATTTCCAGGACTGCTCTGTATCTTTGAAAAATAAAACAAATAAAAAAAACGAATTTAATATTTTTCAAAATATGCCCCTCCTGCCTCAATACACCTGTTCCATCTTTTTTTCCAATTGTCGAAGCAGGAGATAAAATCACTTTTTGAGAGGTTCCTCAAGGTTGCCTTCGATTCAGCTTGTATCATATCAACGTTCTCAAATTTCTTTCCTTTTAACTTCATTTTCAATTTAAGATAGAGGAAAAAGTCATTGGGGGCTAAGTCGGGGGAATAGGGTGGATGAGGGATCTGTATGGTTGAATGCTTGGCCAAGAACTGCAAAACAACACGGGCTGTGTGCGGCCGCGCATTATCGACGTGAAGTATCCAGTCATTGTTTTGCCATCTTTCAGGTCTTTTAAGGCGCACTGCCTCCCTTAAGCGCCTCATTATCCCCAAATAAACCTCTTGATTAATTGTACGTCCGAAAGGAATAAATTCATGGTGAACCAAACCATTAATATCAAAAAATGTAACAAGCAATGTCTTGACTTTGGATTTTGTAAATCTTGCCTTTCTGGGTTTCGGTTCCCCTCTTTCAATTTATTGGCTGGATTGACGTTTGGTTTCCGGGTCATACTGATACACCCATGTCTCATCCCCGGTAATGATTTTTTATGCGATAAAACGAAATAAAAGAAGAAAAGTTTCTTTAATAGACAATTATAACGGTGCAAGCTTTCGGGCAAAAAAACCCTTCTACAGGCGTGGTAAACGTGACACTATAAAGTTTAATTATAGTGTCACGTTTACCACACCTGTAGAAGGGTTTTTTTGCCCGAAAGCTTGCACCGTTATAATTGTCTATTAAAGAAACTTTTCTTCTTTTATATCGTTTTATCGCATAAATAATAACGAGAAGATTATCACTGTCGTTATTCGCTAATGATTTTTCGAATCCATTCTGGATCGGTCCGAGTCATTTCAACCATGTTTTTGCAGACATCCATTCTAACCTCCTTTTGTTCCTCTGTTTGAATCCGGGGAACAAATTTTGAAGACGTCCGGATCATGTCCAAATCTTTTGTTACTATTTGATAACACAGTCCTACAGATAGTCCAGTCTCTGAAGATAAGTATTTAATAGAAATTCTTCTGTTAGATTTAATTAATTCCTTTATTTTGAGCTTGTTTTCCTCGCAATGTAATGATCGTGGACGCCCAGTATGCTGATCATCGTTTACCTTTTCCCGACCTTTTAGGAAGCGTGAAAACCATTCAAAAGTTTTTGAACGGGATAAAGCTCCATCGCCAAAAGCTTCTTTAATCAATTAATACGTCTCAGTAGCACTTTTTTCAATTTAAAACAAAACTTAATGCAGATTCTCTGCTCTTCGAAAATGGCCATTTTAAAATTAGAAATGTGAACCTTACAAGGAAGTTGTTTTGTTCTATTTTTAGATCGGCGCGTGCGCCATGAGACTCGTGCTTTCAGTCAGGTGTGGTCGAATGTCCAATATTTAACTCTGTATAAACATTTTCTTTAGCTTTTTATTTATTTTATTTTTTAACCAGTCCTGGAAATTAATGAACGCACCTTTCACTTTAGTTGTTCAGACAGACATGCATAGAGAATAATTTCAAGAATTTATAAATTATCTCGAAGCCTTACTCGATAACTTTAATGAAGATAAGACAGACGTGCATAGAGAATAATTTCAAGAATTTATAAATTATCTCGAAGCCTTACTCGATAACTTTAATGAAGATAATGAGGTAAACATATATTTCATCTCATTAATAACAATTAACTATGATTCTTAAAATACACCAAATACCTGAAAACAATTTTAATAATTCCATTCGAATGAAGATCTTCATATTTGTGAATTCTATCAAAATAATTATCTTCCATTTTGTTCGCAAGTTACGAATTCAGATTTCGATGATTTGAAGTTTTGTAGCATTTCCAATAGAGATTTATTTCATCTAGTAAATGATTTTCAATATAATATAGAAAATTTATAGAATTTTTTCTCTTAAATCTAAAGTATATAAATTTTTAAATCTCCAAGATTACTTCTATAACAATGAGGACAATTTTATAATTACTAAGCGGAAAAAAAAATATTTTGTGTATGTGTTGAAATAGTGCATGATGATTACAATCCAGTTCAAACCATCCATGAAATGCCTACTTATTAGAATGGAGGAAAACCATATTTTAGTAGTCACTTTATATTTTGGTTGCTGACTGTTCATACTTGGTAAGTTTTACTAGATTCAAGTTAAGCTTAGTCAGGTTAGGTTGCAAGGCAACTTGCTAGGTTAGCAAGTCAAAGTAGCAAAGTGTCATTTATAACATAGTCACGCGATAAAGGAAATTCTTGTGTAAAATACGTGCATGTACCGATCAAAGTACGGCGTTTATAAACTCTGAGGGGGGCAACTAAACACAATTCCAACCAGGTACCTGATCTCTCTTGTAGAGGGTTGGTTTTGTTTAGGTCGCTTACAAGAATTATGTTTTTTTGGAGTTTTACCTGTATATATTTATCAATATACAAACAAGGCTATACGGCGCCATCAGTATATAAATTTTGAAATTATCAAGCACTCGGATTATTCTTTTTCAAGTGTAACAAACTAGAGCCTTATGTTTAATTCATGTTCATAACTGGATTTGTCTTTATTGTTTGCGGAAGAACATTGATAGATTCGAATATTCACATGTAATTCAACTGTCTGAAGTTTGCTTTGATATCATAACTAAGATTACCCTTGCCTGTATAATATATAAGCAGAATCGTCTAATACAGTATTCGAGGTCTATAAAAAGCGGGCTGGTGGACTTAAATTAGTGAAACCGATGGAAGGATTTAACACTGATGAGCTAAGACCTGCCAATATATATATTTTTTATTTCAGAGAGGACAGTATAAATAATACAAAGCAATAACGCGCCATATATATTTAACAAATGGAAACATTGACTCAAAGGTTTTCATTTGTTATATATAGGACAGTAGAACGTTTGTTTTATTTGAAAAAGAGTAATTCGTGTTTAATATAATTTTACCTATCATTTATCTATTTAACGAAAAATTACAAATCTTAGAAAATACTAACTAGTTTATAAATATATTCAGAGAGTTTGCCTCAATTCAACTATGCATAACATTTCACTTTAATATTTAACAACTTGGAATAATACACATAAATTATCATTTAGTTATGTTACATAATGAAGCTTTTAAGGTTTATACAAAGGAATAATGGCAGTGAGTCGAGGGACCTTACTGAATGATAACAACACCTTGATCATTTGTAGTATCATAATGAAATACATCACATTATAATGAAATGGAGATTACAGCTTCTTTGAAACAGTTCATAAGAAGCAAAAAATAATATTTTGATCATAATCGAGAAAACCTACAATCATAATTATTCAATTGGAATAAAGGTTTTACCAAATTTTACTTATTTGTTTATATAATCCATTACAATGGAACATATTATCATAATGAAGGACACAGAGATGTAGAAGCGTATTTAACTTTGAACCACAGCATTTAATAGACTATATGCCCTAGGTTTATTCAATTGTGTTTTTATAGACATGGAATGTCTTATAGTCAAATCACCCTAGACTACATATAGAGACACCAAGATATTGAGAATACATTTAAACCCAACTTTCTACATGTCCTTAAAATCAAAAACAACAACAAAAACATTTATCGATACACTATTTTCTTACAAGGGGATTCCCCTAAAATGTTATATATGTACATGAGTGAAGAGGAAAAGCAATTTAGAGGGGAGGAGGAGCAATCAGCCGTTGTCTGTGGAGTTGAGCACTTCTTCCCTCATTTTATCAATTGCCTTGAAATATTTTAAATATTTATAAACGAATGTTTTATCAAGCAGGAGAGTAGTAAGATTTTTATATACATGTTGTACATTATAGTGAGATAGCCCCGAAATTTCGCGAATTTGCAGTCTCTTTTCCTGTAGGAATGGGCAATGGAAATAGATAATGGACCAAATTGTCTTGGATGACAGCATTGCAGAAGTAGCAATTTAAAGGGTCGCCGTTCCAAAATCTCCTGATATCCTCGAGGAAAATAGCCATGGAATCCTTTAACGGGCTATAAATCGTTTAATTTTCAAAGGGAGGTTTGATAGTAAGTAGTCCTTCGTCATAAAGGAGCTACTTAGAGATTGGAAGTGAATAAAATGAGTTGAGTTTTGTATCCATGTCTTTTAAATCTTAAACATCCGGAAATTTGATTCTTGTAGCTGCATTACCACCTGCTCGATGTATCCGAAATGTAAGTACAGCTGCACCTCTTGCATCCTAGCCCTTTCATCTATATTCAAAACAACAGTTTTAAACGACTATTTATACATTATTTTATATACCCATAGTTATCCAATTTTATATGTGAATATATATTCATGAAAGATATAGGTAATAAAGAAAATTGTTAGGAAGGGTTTTTAATACTCAGTAAAGAAAGCTCACTATTAATTGAGGTTGAGATAGATTTTCAGTTTCCTTTATATTTTCGTGTTCTAGACATTCACAAATTTGGATGTGCATAAATGATTTAATGACAAACTTCTCTATATATAAGAATCTTATGTAAATTTCCTTTTTAAATAAGAATTTACATATAGTCCTAGGATCGAGCTTACTCTGTTTAAGGCCTTTTTAATCGATAAATTTATAATTTATTAAATATTGTCGAAGAGAAAATATCAATTAATTGTGGAAATAAAATGTCTTATATTCTTTTGATTTATTGCCACCGATTAAGAAACATTATATTAATTTTATGATTGCAATGAATATTTTTCATTGACTCTTTGTATTCTCATTCAATTAAAACATCAGATATTCAACTATGTTGATACATCGAAATTTCTACTTCGATATTAGAGTTATAAAATTAAACTTATCACCTATCTAAAACAATCAACAATTGTAAATAGATGGCGCGTTATTGGTTTGTATAAATTTATACCTAAATTATCCTTATTGTTTGCGAAAGAGCATTGCTCGATGCAAATATTTGATTGTGTTTCTACTGTCCTAAAAGCTTATTTCCATAGTTTGCTTAAACACCATTTCTGAGATTACACCCTTCATTGCAGCATATCATTTTTTTTTCAAAAGGATAAAACCTCTTATGTTTCTAATGGCAATTATTTTTTAAAAAATATTTCTCTTCTTTTTATGTTTGTGAAATATAATTTTGTGCGAAGTTTGAATGAATAATATTGATAATTATCATTTATTATCATCTACAAAGCACGCGATATCCGTCTTGGATAATAATATTGATGATGGTGAAACGAATAAAATTAAGTTCAATTGTAATATGTGAATTGAAAATATAAAGAGCTTGTTGAGGCAAATATTTTTTTATTAAAGTTATGTAAATAAATACACAGAATGTCATATGAAACATATGACTTAGATAAATATATATACAGTATAATCGGTATGAGCTCTTAATGATGATCGCCATGATCATGGCCATGGTGGTGATCGTGATGGTCTTCGTGATCGTGATGGTGATCATGGTGGTCTTCATGACTGTGATGGTGATCGTGGTCATGATCGTGGTCGTGGTGGTGATCATGGTCATGCTCGTGACTGTGTTCGTGATGGTGGTCGTGGTCATGGTCGTGATGATGGTCATGATCGTGATCGTGGTGGTGATCGTGGTCATGGTCGTGGTGGTGATCGTGGTCATGATCGTGGTGATGATCGTGATCGTGGTCATGATGGTGGTCATGGTGATGGTCATGGTCGTGGTCATGATGGTGGTCATGATCGTGTTCGTGATGATGATCGTGGTGGTGCTCGTGATGGTGTTCGTGATGATGTTCATGGTCGTGATCATGTTCGTGATGATGGTCATGATCGTGTTCATGATGATGATCGTGGTCATGGTCATGGTGGTGGTCATGATCGTGATCGTGATGATGGTCGTGGTCATGGTCGTGATGATGATCATGGTCATGATCGTGGTGATGGTCGTGGTCATGGTCATGGTGGTGATCATGATCGTGGTCGTGATCATGTCCATGGTGGTGGTCGTGATCGTGGCCATGATGATGATCGTGATCATGCCCATGATGGTGGTCATGGTCGTGCCCATGATGGTGGTCGTGGTCATGTCCATGATGGTGGCCGTGGTCGTGGCCATGGTGATGTCCATGGTCGTGGTGGCCGTGGTGGTGGTGACGACCCTCGTGGTGGTGACGACCCTCGTGGTGACTGTGGTGCCGGCTCTCGCTGTGGTGGAGTGCCTCGTGCTTGCTCAGGGAGTCGTGGTTGTCCTCATGTTTGGACTTGGCGGGCAGGGAGTGGGCCGCTAACCCCAGGCAGGCCACGACACATAGGACCAGGACACACCTCTGCATCAAACACAACACATATAATATTATGAAAAGGTATACGATACAATTAAAATCACGTATTTAAATTAATTAAATGAAACATGGAATTATAATTATCGGAATCAAAATTCAAATACTTTTTCTGGTGTTAAAGTCAGAACAAAAGCATTAACTCTATAGTCATTTTTAATGTATATTCTAGCTTGTATTAATGGCTAAAATATTCCAAACATATTAAGACTTAAAATATAATACTAATTGGGATTCAATAACAATCGTGGGTTCTTTGTAATATATATGATAATATATGGAAAAACCATTCGTTCAACGATATATTGGAATATTTTAGATCACCAAAGTGACAGTTGGTAAGCATCCTTTTATTAAAATTCTTGGAAAATTGAATTCATCATAATGTTTCAGTATAGTGTTCATAAGTATGGTTCAAAACTTCTTAATGATCAAGTTAAAAGGAGCTATAGAATTATGGACTTCATTATATAAATTTTGACAACTTATAAAAGCCATTCTGGTAAAAACCTTTGACTGTAACCAAACAAACACAGCCACACAATGTCGTGAATATTCTAACACAATCCAATCTCTCCGTGTACACATAAATAAACACGGTTTGGCTGGGGTTGACATTAAGCGCCTTGCTGCTCTGTTTCTGGCCGGGTGTTCTCGTCTGTTTTTCACCGAGGTACCTGGCCGTTTAGATTCCTCATTTGAACTTCTTTGATGCTAAATCTGCCTGTATTTTTATTTTAGAAATGTATGTTTCTCATAATAATTGAATAGAGTTTATTTGTGTATCTCTTTACAAGCGTCCAATACATTCCCTAGATATTAAATTTCTATTTAAAAGATATAATTAGGACATTATAAATAAATATTATAGAAATTCTAAACTACTTCACATAAACTACAGTTAGGAGAAATGAAAATATGTTGTAATGAAAAGATCTAGTTTTCGCACGAAATGACTGTCATTAACAGAATAATCAATCTATACATCTTTTTATATAAATAAAATATACTCGCTCAACGATGAATAAAATTGTAATAGCATTCAATATATATTTTAAATATCAAAAATAAAATTTGATTTTGATTTACTGTAAAATAATACTTGTTTTTTATTTGCATAATATTAATATTGTTACTGGCTGAACATTTCTCTCCTTGTGCCTCTTATTTATTTTATGTAAATTTTCAACGCTACAGGAACCAGGGTTATACATTTTTTTTCTCTAAGTATATTGCTTTGTCATACTAGCGATGGTATTTCTTCATTTTCTACGGGACTATTTCAATATAATAATTATCATAACTTTTTACCTTTTGAGGGATAGGTGGTCGTACCTTATATACGAAATTGTATGAAATACTCAAAATATTTCAAGTAATATCTCTAGGAAATTTTGTAAAAGTCAGTAGAAGTATTTTTATATTACTCAAAATACTTCAAGTGACTTTTCCAAAATTTTGATTCACCATTATACAACACTGAAAAATACATTGAAAAATAACGCAAAAACTAACTAATAAACAGTAACATACAAAGACCAATCCTTTATAAATAAAGTTAATCTAAATAGCATTTAACTCCATTTTTTTCTGTAAAAATAATAGGAATTTTATAAAGTGAAAATTTAAAGTATTGCGATTTTTTTTCTTTGTTGGTAGTATTACATAAATTATGAGTGCTTATTGATAATCTAATACTGTCAAACATTCAAGAAGCCTGTGATAGCAATAAATTCAGAACAGTAACTTACCATTGCTGTTGACTATCCAGTAGGTAAAAGTCAACTGAAGTTCTGAAGGCTGAGCTCAGCTTATATAGTCCTCTATCTATGTGGGTCGCTTTTGTCTAACTGGATAGTTGAATGGACTTTTTTATTTTGTTTGTACTTTAGACATGGTTCATCTTCAACAATGATAGACATTAAACTGATATGCTTCTATATAAGAAATTCGAACTATTTTTGACGCTTAATCAATTCTTACTGCCCTTACTGCAATGATAAAATAATGGAGGCGGCCTTTCTATCAAGTTTCATGTTATTCAACGCAGATTATTTAAAATTATATATTGTTTTCATCTTTTAGATATTTCGATTTGGTTAATCGTTTATAGTTAATCTACAGGCTCATTCTTATTACAGATGTATCTTTAAAAAAATAATCCTTTAACAAGATAAGCGATTAACCTGTTCAAAATACGCTAATTAACAAAACTTAAAGAAGTTCTACCTTTTATCATGTATATCGGGATTCATATAATAACTCTGAAAGATATTTGATACACATTGACCTTTATTGAAGACCCACGAGATAACCAAGTGTAAGTAAATTTGCCTGTTTCTTAAAAAAAAAAGACCACCATCGACATCAAACACTTTCTACTTCCTTAAGCTCTGTCAATTAGTGTATTCGGGAAAACACTAAAATAAAATAGTCAATCCAGAATAAAGTTCCATTTTAATTAATTGTATATGGATTTCTCTCAGTATAGATATCACAATAGGTGTCAGATATTTGGATTGAGGTTATTGGGATAAACACTATTATGCTTTGAAAATAAAGTTTTCTGAACGCCAAACTGAACTATTACACCTTGATAAAGGTTGGTGTTCAGCCAACTGAAATATTGGTAGAATAAATTAAATTTTGATCCAATATATGCCTTCTTAATTAAACACTATTATGTGTAAACGATCTTAAAATAGAGTTATTAATTGTGAAAAAAAAACGTATTTCAATAATATTCATGGTGGTGGTGGTGTTTTGTCTTCTCCATGGAAAGTGGGGAGTGCCATTGCCCCGTTAGTCAGCCACATTTCAGAGTTCCCTGTTCACGATTACCGTAGCGGCTCGGGGCTCACGACACCGTACTTCGCCCTACAGGGCAGTCCCTTACTTGTAATATTCATAATAACTTATGAATGTATATTTTGGACCAACATATATTACTACCTAAATAATTTAGACCTATGTGAGAATAAACTTGAAATGGTTTCCTTTTAAAAGAATTGCTTCAATTTTCAGAAACGTTTTCAGAAAGGTTGATTATTTAATAAGATTAAGGCATCTTAATACTTAACTTTAATAAATCTTAAGCGGGTTTAGGGATGAGATCCGCCGTCTTAGATTGTCCCATACATGCTCAATGGGATTTAGGTCTGGAGATCGAGCTGGCCAATTCATCCAAGCAATTGCATGGTTTTGGAGAAAAGTGTCGACCACACCAGCCCTATGTGAACGGGAATTATCATTCATTAGAATAGTTTTATTCCATTTCCAATGCTTGAAGCATCACATATGCTGCCAAAATCTTGTCTCGATACCTCTTTCCAGTCAGGGTTCCTTGCCGAAAAATGTTGAGTGATGTGCGACGCCCAAGAAGATTCCAGCCTAGACCATAAAACCTTGGTTTCTGTAGAGATCCCTTTCAACCATATTCCGGGGTTTATTTCTGGTTACTACTTCTGTCCAGACAAAGACACGACGAGAATCGCTGTTTAGAGAGAATCTGGACTCATCGGTGAACATTACACTTCTCCATTCATCTGGATTCCAGGCGACATGTTGTCTGCATCAAAGTTTCCT
Source organism: Cordylochernes scorpioides (assembly GCA_030710605.1). Classification (NCBI taxonomy): domain Eukaryota; kingdom Metazoa; phylum Arthropoda; class Arachnida; order Pseudoscorpiones; family Chernetidae; genus Cordylochernes; species Cordylochernes scorpioides. The sequence goes on from CP092867.1 coordinate 24,777,288, forward strand.
TGCTCTCTTTTGAAGTGGTGTCAATGTAACACAAATTATGAGTCGTCTAGCATAGAGGTCCTTCATGTGAAGCCTTCTGCGTATTGTATCAGTTGAAATGGGAAAAAACTTTCTTCTAATGGATGATAATGCCTGTCCACTTAGGGCTGGTGTGGTCGACACTTTTCTCCAAAACCATGCAATTGCTCGAATGAATTGGCCAGCTCGATCTCCAGACCTAAATCCCATTGAGCATGTATGAAACATTATAGGACGGCGGATCTCATCCCTCCAACCCCCTCCTAGAAACACTGAGCAAGAAACAGCCTTAAGACAAGAGTGGGCGTTGATTCCACAGGAGCTGATAAACTCCCTAATTCTTAGTATGGGTCGCCCATGTAGAGCCTGTCTATCAGTTAAAGGCGATCACACCCCATATTAACCACAATATCCAAGATATTTATGCACTGACTGCAAAAAGATTATTGCTAGACTAGCTAATTTGTATAAAATACGTGTTAGATTTCTTTGATTTCGGGTATTTTAATCAATAGTGGAATAATAAATTTGAATATAAAAGTATATTGATAAATTTTCATAAAAATATGAGATAAAAGAAAAAAAAAGTTGTTTCTGATCTGATCTGTTTAAAGATAATATATCAGTGATATATTATATTATTACTTTACTCTGTTTCGATTTGATATAATCGAAGGGATATCATCATTATTAAATACTTTGTTTATAATGTGTATGTGTGCAAGAATTGTGAAATAATAAAATAATTATAGTAGCATAAAATTTCACATCTTTTATTTTTCTTTTAAAGATATCTAAATATAAAGTGCAATTTCTTATAAAATATAAAATAACTTTCACTATTAATCCTCACTCTATAATAGAAACATATCAAATGGCGACGAAGAATCAATGTAAGTATGGCCACCACTGATTTAAATTTTCCAACGTTTCGTAAAGGTAAAGATCTAAATTGTTATTTGGAACAATTAGAAGAATGTTTTAAATTGAACAAAACATTAGACGCAGACAAAGTATCTGTGGTCTTAACGTCTATTGATGTTAATGTTTCTAAGACACTGCGCGATTTGTTGGTACCCAGTAGACCAAGTGACCTTAAATATAAAGATTTAGTAGAAGTTTTAACCAACCATTTATATCCAATACAAAATAAGCACTATGAAAGATATTTATTTCACAAGATTGTACAAAAAGAAAATGAATCTGTGGAAAAATTTATTTTGAGGTTTAAATCTCAGGCAGACAAGTGCAAATTTACTGACATAAATTAAAATCTGTGTGACCAATTTGTAAGTAGTTGCTACGATGAAGCTACGTTTAAAAGACTGCTAAGTGAACCTTTTTTAACGTTTGATAGTGCAATAAATATTGCAAAATGTGTAGAGGCAGCGAAGTACCAAGTAAATTTGATGAAAAATTCTGGTCATGATATTGATAAGTTGAGGGCCAGATTTGATAATTTTAACTTCCCATGTAAATACAATAATCCCTACAAAATATGTGGAAAGTCTAACCACGATACAAAGTTATGCAAACTTAAAAATGCTCAATGTTATATTTGCAATAAGAAAGGGCACATTGCTTCAGTATGTTGGAATAAAAAATCGGCCCAAAATTCTGGAATGAATAAATCCACTCAGAATAAATTGAATACTATTCAGTGCAACACATTAGAAAACGCACCAAAAATATTAGTTAACGTTAAAATTGAAGTTGCGGAGACAATGATGGAGGTTGACACTGGTGCAGACGTGTCTGTAGTTTCGAATATATATTTTTTTATAAATCTAAAAAATGTCACTCTAGGGAAAACAGTGGACATTTGAAAAGTTTTTCAGGAAATTTGATTCCAGTTTTTGGAAAAGGCTTGGTAAATGTTATTTACAAAATCTATCAGGAAAAACTACATCTAATTGTGACGGGCCAGTTTAATAACCAAACGCCGTTACTGGGTAGAAATTGGATAAGAATTTTAAAAGCTGACTGGGCCAATTGCGTTTTTGATATTTGTAATAATATAAATGTAATTTCAAATTTAGAACTGTTTTTAGAAAGGTATAAACAAGTATTTAAAAATAAATATTACCAATTAAGGACATTAAATGTTCAATATCATTGAGGCCAAATGCAAAGCCCAAATATTTTAAAATTCAGACCAATACCCTTTTCCGTTAAAGAGAAGATTGACAAAGAACTAGACAGACTTGAACAAAGTCAAATAATTGAAAAGGTCAATGCAAGTGATTGGTCTACGTCTTTAGTAACGGTGATAAAGTCAAATGGAGAACTACGTTTGTGTGGTGATTTTAAAAATACTTTGAATAATTGCATCGAAGATGAGAAATATCCATTACCTACTATAGAAACTATGTTGGGAAATCTAGGAGGAAACAAGATTTTTACCAAATTGGATCTCACCTCCGCATATCATTAAATTGAAATGGATGAAGCATCTAATAATCTGCTAGTGGTATCTACCCATAGAGGACTTTACCGATATAATATATTGCCTTTTGGCATCAGTCCAGCTTCAGCCATTTTCCAGAGGTGTATGGAAACCATTTTTCATGATGTTCCCAACACGGTGATACACTTAGATAATATTTTCATTGGTTCTAAAGATGAACAAGAACATTACAGAATTTTAAAAATGAGCTTCAATAAATTAAAATTACATTCAAATTAGATACATTATTTTCAATATCAATATTCTCAAATTTCTATAAACTTGTTTATTATGTTTTTTGAAATTAAAGCTTCTCTTTACGTCCTGATCATATTGTTGATCAATTTACAAAGGTGATCTTCTTTCAAATAATGGGACTTCATATCCAGCCATCATCTAAAATAGCTAAACATCTGAGCTACATCTTTGTAGAGAAAGTAAAGTTTGTTGGGTGGATCGCAATTATTACTTTCTTTTAAAATAAAGATCACCTTTATTGAAGGTACAAACTAAAGAATTTAAATGAACATATATTTCTAAATATATCTAAGTTAGCCTTTTTGAACAAAATAACTTATCTCTCTAACAATATCTATTTATATCAATTACTTCACATACCTCTCTAAAATCTTTATTAGCTTATATACATGCCTAACACCACAGAAGATTTTTTTAAATCAAATAATAGAGTATTATAGTTAATGATTGAAAACTAATTTTTGAATTATATAATATCCAAAAGAGTTTGCAGGTTGATTGATGATAGAATTATTCACCTTTATGGGATAAGATTACTTAAATGATCTTTCGACGACCTACACAGTCACCATTCTCATGGTAAAACGTGGTAATAAAGAAAACGTTTATCTTGAAAAAATGGCGACTGTGATGCAGACCAAATATTGGTTAATAAATCATGCCACAGGAGCTAATGAAAGCCATCTTCATCAATTCATTTAGATCATAACATCAAGACATTGCCAACATGAACCAAGTATAGGAAAACAACAACAACAAAAAGCCT